>PNEQ01011384.1:0-65227 GCA_003012365.1 Medauroidea extradentata | reverse complement strand
TTTCTCCCTTCAAGATTTGCGCCAGCCAAAAATTTAATTTTAAACTTTACCTAATTTTTCAAGGAATATTCTCACATATTTTGCAACATACTTTCGTGAACATCCGGTTCATGTCACCATTTCCAGGAGAGTGGCCGGGGGGGGGGGGAGGTGGTTCATCTCGATGAGGCCCACAATGATATAGTATCTGTTAACGAATTTTATAAATTCCCATAAATCTGTGAACAAATAAGTATCTTATCTATTGAAAAACACTACACATATCTCCTCATGATTTTTTCCTACAGTTTTATTCCTGCAGCAATATTCTAATCTTCCCTACGCATAAAATAGTTTTCGTCCGTCATTAAATGACTGAGTGATCATAACGACTTTCAAGTAAGCAGTGACCTGAATTACAGCCTATTATATTTTTGATAACCTGCAATGCCATGATAAGATTGATAAAAACATTTGATACGTTAAATAACTTATATTAAAGTATACAGCAAAATAAATAAAAAAATTCCGTGTTCGTGGAATCTAAATCTTTTTCCTCTTTCCTTCCTTCAAAAAAATTTTTTTTCCAATTACGTACAGCAATCTATGACGTCACGTCTTTCTGTAATCCAACCTATTATTTAAATAAATACGAGTTCTTCAGAAAAACGACGCCTTTGAAGTTCTGAAGCGCGAGTTCTTTTACATGCAAATTCCTTCTGTTCGCGTCTACTTGGAGAGAGAAGTAGATGAGGTCGAAGCAACGTTAGCGCCAGGAATTTCCGCCATTCTTATTTTAACTGACAATACTACGAGGCACAAATGACATCGGCCGGTAGTCAAGCGGGGGAGGACAGGCATTTTATTATCTGCCGCAGCCTTGGCACTCAAAGCGTGCAATATACTCTTGAAATCCAGGCTATTTTCCCCCCCAGTTTGAGATTCGTTCTCTTTTTATTTTCTGGTAGGAGCTGTTAGATCAAGGGACTTGCGTCACGGACAATCGATGACTACAAAAAATGCTCGTAGCAAGAGCAGGTAATTGTATCGTGAATCAGCGGACACGTGAGTTTCACAATATATAAAAAATTAACTTAATAAACGTTTCATATAGATTTTAGAAAATTGTAGTTGGTTTAAAGAGTTGGCTTGAGAGAGTAATAAAATATTTAAAGGGCTCCCTTTTCCCCGGTATACAAACCGTGTGTAGAGCTACCGTCGCATAACTGTAATTTAACAGAACAAAAGTTTCGAATGTCATCTGCTTACGAAAAGCATTTAGGCCCCTACGAATGGTATTTTTATGTCCTGATGGTCGTTTCCGTTTTTTAACCAAGGTTATAATGTTCGGTTTTTTACGGCAAAAACAGCTAAATGTGACATTTTCACCGTTATTTCGAGCAGAAAATGCTGCTATAAAATATTTAAAGCACCAAAGAATTTTTTTTATCTGTATTATTACGCGATAAAAAAGATACGACTTCCGCTGAAAGTCTTACATAGGGATATTGGAAAGAAGCACGCCATTTATGTGTGATGCGCGTACACTGCAAAAAAAAACTTTCTGAACAGTAATGTAAGTTTTAACTCATAAACAGTATGAGTAAGGATGGTTGTTTATCGCGGAAAAAGTAAATTGCCAGGCTTCGATGTAATGTATTTATTTCAGACTTTTTCTCTGGTGAGTTCTTGTTTGGCTGGACCAATGCCAACTATGGTGCGCTACGGCTGAAGACACGTTAATCGTTTGCAAACAGCTAAACCACAGAATGTTTAGGAATACAGAAGTGAAATATCTTGAATGACGGCGAACTCATTCACACGCGCAAGTAAAATGGCTTACCTGGCCAGCAACATTGTGGAAACACCTACCACCAATCAGCGTAAGGCGGCTGACTTGCTGGCCAGGGGCGTCGTAAACTAGGGGGACGGAGGAGACACGTCCCCCCCCCCAAAAAAAAAAAGTTTTCGTTGTTTTTAAGATTTTTTAAGATTAAGATTTCCTTCAGTTGTATATTAAATATTTTGATGCAGAAACTCTTTAAATAGCAGCATTTTGCACTTTAAAATATAAAATTTCCCGGTGGAGGACTACACACCCCTTTATTATGTAGGTTATATGTACACTTTCTCTACCAGTGACGTCCCCCCCCCCCCAAAATAAAATCAAATGCTTACGACGCCGATGTTGCTGGCCGGCTTCCAGGCCAATAGGAATCCTGCCGTAACACGCACGAGCCAAACCTATCAGCAGCCTCGGACAGCCAATAAGCGGCGGAAGTTCGCACGTATTAAATGTGCTTCTGTGGCTAAACCGTGTCGCATATCCGTCGTCCATTCACAAGGCGCATGACGCTACACTGTGGAGAATATGTTGACACAAAAGATTCGCGTGATTTTCCACTGTGTCTTGAGCCAGGTACATACTACCCTTAATTCTCTACTCAATACTGTTTTTAATTCTGTTCACAAACGTGACTAAGATTTCATAATAGAATTCTGTACCAAAACGTATGTGTTGTGTACACACTATCACTGTTTATTTCTAAATTCGGTACGTGAAGGAGAAATATATGTTTGTGATGTTGGTTGTTATTTTCCGTAAATTAGTAGCCTACAGTGAAATAGTCGAAAACTATTTCATAACAAGACTTGCACGTAGTTGCGAAATAAGTGAAACTAGCTCTTATTATTTACGTTTTAAAACATCCGACGGTCTTGTGTTTAGTAGGCAACAAGAATTTTATTTCTAATAAAATAACATTGGCAATCTTGCTGCGTACTTCAAATGCGCCATGAATGAAACTGCGTATTACGCATGCGTGTGAACATGCCCTACGATGACTCTATCTGTGAAATTATGTGTGGAAGTCTGTCTGGAACCAGCGTAGTTGAATTACACACTGTCGCAGTGCTACTTGTACTGAATTAGGTACGGAATTATGTGTTAAGTTGTAGAAAGTGTGTACCAGGATCTGAGTATGAGACTCTTGTAACAGGAGTAAACGTTTACCATACTATCCTGAGATAACACCACTTACAATGGACTAGTTATTAAATATGATTTTGTACACTGTCATTGATGAATGGAAAACAAATTTATCATGCCTACTTTCTGAACATTCATACAAACCGGTGTTGAAAATTTGAAAATAATTGCTTACAGTGTATCCTATACGCGTGCATTGGTTGACCTTATAGCTCTGCAGCGCCGAGACCTCAGGTATGCCTAACACTTTCTCTTAAGGGCGTGTCCGAATATGTGCATGTGTGTATGTATGTGTGTAGGTGTGTGTATATGAGTGTATGTGTAGGTGTGTGGGTGTGTGTGTAACTGTGTCTATGAGCACTACGCCATTGCGAGCAAATGTTTTCTTTTCGAGTTGTTAAAAAATCCTACAGTAAAACAAAAAGCAAAAATAAACATACACATTATAAAATTTCGAAAAAGAATATAATCACGTATCCTTCCCGGAACTATGCGCAAATGTTTGTTGACAACAGCTAATACTGGCTTCTCTTTTTGTGCTTTTTGTTTAACTATTTTTTTAAAGTAACACTGCAATGTTCGCTCTAAATAGCGCATGTCCACAAAACGGTTATATCGATTATAATACTAACCCATTACAGGAATAGTTCAAAGACCTCATCAGAAGTATAAATACAGTAGGTTTTTTATATTACATTTAAATCCTAAAAAGTAGCATATCACATAACCTTTACATAAATTTGTTTAAAATTTGCCTTAATATAAAGCTTAATTTTTCAAAGCAATAAAAAATGTTATGATTTTGGCTAATTATTGCCTTAACTAAATATTACTACAATTGATAGCCGGAAAAATTATTATTTTTTGCTTTGAAAAATAATTTAGTATATAATGGCGTATCAGTTTCAATGTATTTACAGTGTGTATCTACTCGACAAAATTAACCCCATTGATTTGGGTCAAGTATATCAAATGATGTCCCTGTTGTATTTTGGGCGGTCGCGCGTCTTGGGATCTTTCCATAGCCCGTAATTTCTTCCACGCTAAACGAATATCTCTAAGCTCAGTACGTAGTCTTTCATTTGCTCGCCATACAGTTTATTCAAACAAGTGAACCACGCTGTATTTTCCTGAAGTGTTCTATTAAACCTTTTGATATGAGCTGTTGTAACATTAGTTACTATGTTCAAAACGTTAAGATATGCTCTGTCCTCCCTTTTCCCCCGGCTATTTTTCTACCCGCCGACCGTTATTATTCCCAACGAGACTGGAAAAATTAATTTACAGCGCTTGCCTAAACAGTGGTATTGAAGAAGCTGTGCAAACACGGCTGTCTTTACAAATTTATTTCCACTGTGCTGTGACTTTTATCAGCCCATATCGCACTAAACTAATCACGTCGTTCCGCACTCCTGCCAACCTTCCGTAATTAAAAGCAAATGCAGTTGACCTTTAGAAAAATACTATACGTAGTGACTATAGTGTTTTACTTAAGCAACAGAACTTAATACGAGTGGTGTTCCGAAACTTAAGTTTTTTTCTTAGACGGAAACTTTATGGCCAAACAAAGTACACAACGGTTAGAGATGATGGTATATCGCGAAAAAATTTTGGGCCAACGTAATCTTGAAAACACTGTAGTTTCTCGAAACATGTAGGATTGGACGATACACGTCTGACACTTCCTTAGCTGTCTGCTGACCAACAACAAATGTCAAATATTACAGGAGCGAGATTCTTATTGGCTCAGTCAAATGGGGTAACAACTCCAAATACAGGAAAATCCAGCGAGCTTTTGATAAGCTTAACGTGTGTTGAAACCCTGCAAGCAGTCAAAATTTCCCGCGATAAGCCATTATCTCTAGAGGTACGTCAATTTCGCAAATGCATTCCAGGTCTGGTAGAACGCCAAAAATATATACTTCATAATTACGTGTGTGATTAGCTGGCGGCTGTCACAAAACCCATTTGACTACAGCAAGCCAGTAGTAAATAAGGAAATGATTCATAGAGCTATCGCTTGTAAGGTTGTAAGCCAATGAATAATCGACTGTGTCCAGAGCGCGTACAGGACGGAGCAATCTAGGCTGCTGCCAGATGAATCCGCGAAATTGACGTACCTCTAATTATCTCTAGCAATGGTATCATGAACTATACAACTTGCACTATTTGTCGACATATAGGTGATTCGGAATAAAGTGAACAGACAAAAATCCCTGATTAATTTTTATTTTCTGCCAGTTTATATCTTTCCGCCGAATGTAAACATAAATATCGCCACGTGCTTTTATTTACATAGGGTCGTGCAATGTTTACAACTACATTAAACTGCTCTGATAAATTTTAGCTACAATATCTACTCATTAGAAGCACGTGGGCTGAATACAAGATATAATCAAAAGTAATCTTAGTTATAAATACCTGCGAGTTAACATCTTATAATACTGGTTTCTGTCCATCGACTTATTTATACAACACACTCTATTGCCGTTACGAATCTCGTAAATGCGGGCATATTTTATTTGAATTTGTAACTCAAAACCGCCACTAAAAACAAACGTGACACACGTAACTCAAGAATCCAAGTTTTGTTCAGTTCTACTGCCACGAACAACGACGACGCACTTCAGAAAGAATAAATAACGTATTTTTTTAGTATGTGAAATAAAAAGTTTGAAGTATGTGGACTGGCGAACGTAAAACGTAATTTACAGAATACCGATGGTTTCACATCATTTAGCAATGATATTCATATTAATTTCCAATACTTTTGAATATGTATACAGGATGAGTCGGGAGGTAAGGTACATGCTTTGAGGGGTGATAGTACTGGTGATTCTGAACAAAATGTTTCTAATAAACATATGCCCATTTCTTAACCGTTTCAGAGAAACCAAATGAAAACAACAAGGAACGGGAAATGTGTAGGTGACTGTAAATCACGATACTGTTATCGTATGATTTTTTTAAATTGTGTACATTTCCTCACAAAATATGTTCAAACACTCCACCACCAATTTCAATGCATTTTGCTGCTCTGAAAGACAGCTGCTGTGTTGCTGATCTGAGCTCTTTGTACATTGCTTTACTTGAGCACAAGCATGGTAAATACGAACGAGAAGTTCCTCTCTTGTCCCTTCGCGTGTAGACTTCGTTTTTAAGCCAACCCCACACACAGTAATCCAATGGGGTAAGAACAGGTGACCTCGGTGGCCAAGCAATGACTCAATGGCGACCGAGCCAACGCCCAGGGTACATTTCGTTGAGGTACTGTATGACTAGCCGTACAGAATGTGCAAGTGCTCCGTCTTGCTGAAAGTACATACGAGCTCTTGTTGCCAAAGGGATATCCTCAAAGTATTCTGGTAACACGTTTTGAAGAAATCAAGATACCGTACTCCATTAAGACGATTATCTAAAACTACTGGACTGATGAGTTGGTCATCAATAATACCGCACCACACGTTAACTGAGAAACGTCGTTGAAAATTCCTTTCTACTGTAGGGTGTAGATTTTCGTCTACCCATACGTGAGAGTTGCTTGTGTTGTTGATTCCGTTGCGGGTAAATGTTGACTCATCAGTGAACAGAATACGTGAAATTAATCGATCATTGCCAATGATCCACTGACAGAATTCTTGCCGGTGGACATCATCTCTTTCATGCAGATGTTGTACACTCGGCCGATGATATGGATACAGACCCTGCTCGTGTACTGTGCGTATCACTCTAGTTTGTGGAATATGAAGTTGAGCAGCAATTTGTCTCGTGCTAGTTGTTGGGCTGCGTTCTAACCTGAAGAAAGTTCTCAACTGCATTAAGAGCTTGTTGTACAGGACATTCGGATACAACATTTACGCTGGGTAGCGTACCACTGTCACACCATCCTGCAAACACCCTGCTATCTGGAACTCTGCGATAAGTAAATCGTCGTTCATACTCACGAACAGCGGCTCTGGAATTCCCATCGGAGAAACCGTAGACAAACATCATGTCAGCATACTCTGCATGTGTGAAGACCTGTGACATTTTTGACTACACTGAACTGTATTCACTGTACACGTAACAAACTGTAGTTCCCAATACTAGGGCAAGCAATGTAGGACTGAGACTGAGGTAAACAACTGCACCATTCTTAGAGCACCACCGTGTGGAAATGTACACAATTACACACAACATAAGATAACAGTAGCGTGATTTACTGTCACCTGCACTTATCCTGTTTCTTGTTGTTTTCATTAGATTTCTCTGAAACTGTTAATAAAAGGGCATATGTTTATTAGAAATATTTTGTTCAGAATCACCAGTACTATCACTCTTCAAAGCATGTATCTTTCCTCCCGATTCATCCTGTATACGCACAACGGACAAACACACACAAATGATGTGACTTAGTGGAGCGGTGAAAAAACGGCGAGAACCTAATTCTGATGCCACCTGTCGGTGGAATTTTTAACTGTCTGAAGCGCGGAGCAAGCTGTATCGAGCAAGATGACCTGGGGTCGGCGGTAGCGTCACATTCTTCTGACGCCAATTGAGTCTAATTATACTGTTTGGTAGGAATGTCAATAAGATCACAAATAAATATCTTGAAGTATATTAAATACATCGAGGTCGAGTTCATCATATGTTCTTTCAATAATGTTGTATTCAAATAGGAAAATACACGGAACTACATGCTATGAATCGCTACCAACCATACAAGCAGTAAAGGAACTCTTGTTAATGGTTAAATCTTTAGTGCTCACTTTATCCCGAATGACATTTAGAAGTCTGAGACAATAGTCATAGCGATTGGAGAGATCAGAACACCCGACCTTCAGCCCCGATCTTGCCCCATTAGAACGGCCAGTGATTTTTAATAAATAGGAGTTTGCAACAATTTGTTTCAATGTGCACATATGCAGCTCTGCTTCATGGTCAGTGATTGGGTGTTTTTATCTCTCAGTGTCTAGGGTTCTACCCGCAAATCACATACGTGTGGTGTCGAAGTAACCTTGTTCCTGTTGGCACAGTCAAATGAGCCACGTCTATGCAATAATACATTCTCCCAATAACCATGAAGCATAGCTGCAGGTGTGCACGTAAGGCATTTAAACAAATTGTTGCAAAAATTCTTTTCACCAAAAATTACTGGCACTGCCCATTCCACTGTCAAATTTTCCCTGCATTGCAAGCCGCACCCTCGGGACGTCACTCACTTCTAGCGACTATACTGAGGTGAAGCTGCGCTGCGAGAAAATTCCTTGCATCGCAGGACGTCAAGTTTACGGGGGCAACTATGCCGAAAAATAGTGCAAGGTGTATATTTCATGATACTATGGTGTATTTTGTTTGGTGATAAGGTAAAAAACAATTGAACTTACTTTCGGAACACATCTCGTATGTTACTGCTGTGTACCACGTTTTTTTATTAATTCACTTCTTGTCTGTCTATTCGAAAAATGTTTGGCAAATTATTATAAACTAACTTCCCTATGAGTTAGTGACTTGAAATCTTAAACGAAGCTCATAATTGGATGACAGTACAAAATAAGAGGAGAAAATGTGTTATATATTTATTTCAATAAAAAGAATTTTTAATATATCATATGTTTTAAAACAATTTAAAGAGTACTAAATAATTTCTTCTAGTCCCATAAAGATTTATAACCCCATGCAGATTGTCCTGGAAAATTCTGATTGTGAATTTTTTATTGCTATGAGAATATTTGCAAGATTTATAACGAAAAACGTGGGGCGCATGCAATAGAACCGCAAAGAGTGTAGAAATTAGCTATCGGTGATATGTTTGGCCGTTTTATTTAAAACGTTTTTCCCATGTTAGCTCAGTTTTTCAAGACAATAATTACTCAATTATCAAAATTTTCGTTAGTTATATAATTATCTAAAAACATAGAATTTATTGTCTTGAAAAATTAGCTAGAATGGTGATAACCAACGAAGTTGCCAAACGAATTTTTTATATCTGCACTCGTTTAGGCTTTAAAAAATGACTATCGCGACAACAATGAAACAGGAGAGCATGGCTTTAACCTATCATTAGAGATTAGGACATTTCGCGAATTCAATGACCTGCATGTTAGAATCAAATATCCTATGCATACTCAAGCCCTGTCGTCGTTCATTGTCTGCTGTTTCACTGAGTAGCAGCTAGAGGACAAATGTCGGGACTTGAGTATGCATAGGACATTTGATTCTAGCATGCAGATCATTGAATTCGCGAAATTTCACAATCTCTACCTATCATGGAAAGAGTATGGTGTATGGTGTTCCCGTACAGCCATTTGTAATTCACCTGATTACCACCATCCTAATTTAACCGTCAAATGTTCTGCAGTCTGGGTAATTTTAAAGTTAATCGTTTAGTTTTGCAATGTTTGTGATACTTCAAATGGCAAAGACATAATTGAGCGTTGTTTACATGCCTTTACAAAGATACTAATATTCAAATTGTGTTTCCCGTAAATGTATCTAAGCAGCGACATCGCTATTTTGTGCATTACAATTTTTATGTCAATGTTTTAACTCTACTATGTTAATCCATTCTCACCGACCGAGATGGCACAACGATAACAGGTTGGACTAGCATCCGGGAGAACCCGGGTTCGATCCTCGGTTCCGACCATCCTGATCATGATTCCTGTTTTCCATGAAATTCAGAAATCGTTCTGTGTTGCGCGTACATTGTTAAAAAACTTCCTGAACAGTAATGGAAGTTTTAAACTCGCGCTGTTAAAAATGTCCGTGAATTAACGGAAAATATTACGGAAATGTATGTTTAATTAACAGAAACATTATTTTGTTATACATGATTTAGTTTCATTTATTAAGCATACGTAAATCTGCGAGAATAAACTAAAAAATTACTGTAAGCATTATTGTGCCTGCATCCTAGAGAAGTCCCAAAAATGCGCGAGTTTCTATAACTGGAGCTAGTTGCCTTCCGTAAATTAACGGATACTTTTGGGGAATTTTTTACCAGCATTTCTCGGTAACAGTGCCACCAAATGTATGTGGGAGTTTTTAGCAACTGTTGTTTAGTACTCCTTAGTAACATACTAAAAAATTCCGCTGGCATTCGGTATCGTTTTAAATACTCTCATGTACACCGTTATAAATTTTAATGGAAATGTATCGTTAATAAATGGAAATACTGCGGAATCATACGTAATATGTCCATAAATATGTGGACACTTGCGCGGAAAAATATCGTAAATTTATGGGTTAGAGAGTTATAAATATTACAGATAACATCACCGGTAAATCTGCAAATCTATAGCAATGCAGTTGTAGCATTATAGACATGTAAGTATGGCTCAGTTCCGTGTGATGAAACTGTTTTACGGAAACTTCTGTTGGATTAGGAAATTAGTTTCCGTGAATTCACTGAGGTATCCGGATAAATTTTTACCATAAATCGACGGAGAAAAATTTTCACAGTGATACAGAGTATGGGTAGGGACGGTGATTTATAGCGGAAAAAGTTTACGACTGAATGCTAGGATGGTTTCGCGACAAAGGCCATGGGCGATTCCTCTGTCAGTTCCTGTCCTTGTGTTAAGATAACTTTGCTCGATGTTTCCTGGTTTAAAATGAGTACGTATACAGCAATTTCAGCGTAAATTTAGTTAATACAGTGTAGGTCAATATGCTGACGGTAGTTGTGATTTCTAAGAAAGAGACATAGAAGGTTATCTCGCAAACATATTTAACCCAGAGAAAACTTTTTTTTTTTGGACTTGCACCACTTGTATTCTGAGCGCCCAGTTTACGCTTCGTTCAGCGTGTCCTTGGCATTCTGAATTGATCGGAATTACTTGATACAAAGATTCATCGCGCACGTATTTCGTGAAGAAATACACATATCTAAACCTTGTAAAAACCTTGTAACTTTACCTGACAGTTCAATATTTTTGCAGCCAACTTGAGAACGCAGGACTCGCAAAAGTTTTGTCATTCCTACATGGTCTCGTTTCTGTTACTCAGTCATCTTTACCACTTACGACTTACATGTTCCTTCCCAACCTCCCCTTTCTCCCAACGCCTACCAACTCTTGCATTTCTCTGCTCTGCCTGTTCTCAACTTCTTTACCGCAAGCAATGCCTACTCGATAATACAGCTATTTCTCCCATTTGAAGTGAATGTGCACACACACACACACACACACACACACATACACATATATATACACACACATATAAACTTATATATAATATATATAACATTCTCGTGTCACAGTGTTTATTTCCATACTCCTCCGAAACGGCTTAACCGATTACAATGAAATTTTGTATATACATTCGGTAGGTCTGCGAATAGGTTTTTATCTATTTTTATGCTCCTAAGTGCTATTGTTTAGTCAATATTTTTAATTTAATAGTTTTAGAACCCGGTCGATAACTGTGTAAGTGATAATTGATAATTTATCCCCACGAGCTGATACCAGTCTATCCCCACCAGGTGTCGCTGCTCTATTATTATTATTTATTAATTTCTTTCTTATTAGACCTCTTCCACTTATATAACTACCACATCCTTACACACTTATAATAAGTTATTTATGTGACAAAACAACGTTTGTCGGTGCATCTTATATATATATATATATATATATATATATAGAGAGAGAGAGAGAGAGAGAGAGAGAGAGAGAGAGAGAGTTAAGCACACCACGCGAATCGTGGGCTGAATCGGAGACGAAAATGTTAGTGGCGTAATGTTGTACGATGATATTTTTAACTGCACAGTGTGGCAACATAGCAATTTAGAGAGTCTCCTCTTGCGATTCACATATATCTTACTTATTTTACTACTATTGTACTGATCTGCATATTATGGGTGCAGTGTTAAAATTCTGAGCAGTCCCAAGACAATTCTTTGTTAACTTGACGTAGCATACATAAAATAATATCTGATGTGGAGATCACGAGGGCATTTTCTCCATGCAGTTTTGCCACATTGCATACGTAAAATGTCACCGTACACCATTTTGTCACTAACGTTTTCGTCTCCAATTCAGCCCAAGATTAGCGCGGTGTTCTAATCATGCGGTTTGTCCTGTAGAGAAGATTAATGTTTGCAGGACGATAGGTCTACGTAGTCATACATAGGAACTCTGCTACGAAAGCTTCGCGCCCGGAAGGATACACCGCTGCAAAGTGCAGCAGCATTTACAGGAACGCGAAGAAAATGTCTCAACGAGCATTCCTCCTCTTCTTGTTTCCACGACCGTGGGCGGGTTTGTGGGCACGCCCGCACAGTTGGACGTAAAGACCGACGGGAGGGGCGGATCCTACAACCCCCTCGGGGAGAAAGCAGTTAACCGGCCGTCTCAGCCACCATTAAGACAAACCCCCGCGCGCGATCTGTGAGCGAAGAAAAACAGCACAGCTCCGCGAGACACTTAACCCTTCTTGACCCTCCAGACGTTGATTTATCTCCTGGCGTGCCTGTGTTGCCAACTCTGTCACTTCAGCACCTAAATCTGCTTGCTTTGAATGCAAGCCAGGGTTCCCAATAGTCCCGCTTTGTACTGGAATTCCCGTATCCTGGAGCTAAATGAATTATCCCTATGAACATTAGACGCGACGCCATATTTCCTGTATTCTTGAATTTTTAGAAACCATAATGAGTAAACAGTGTCAGAATTTTTAAAAACTACTTGTAAAAAAAGCAAATGTAACTATACAACATGAAAATATTTGGCTATTTTGCTGTCATACCTACATGTTCGGAAATGTCAATTACACGTAATATCGATTTTTTTAAGGTGCCATTGCAACGGATAATAACATTAATAATAAACGTTTTCTTTGATAACTTCGTTAGAGGCCAGAACCCAAGAAAATTAAGTTGACACATTGTTCCGTAAAGTCAAAATATTTAATTTAGTTTCGGAAACGTTTGTCAGCTGTCAAAAAGAGTAGTTATTCGCGGGACTTTTATAATTTTCGTACAGAAGTTGTTGAACTTGCCAACAGTAATTGTATAGTAATCTAACAATTGTTATTATAGGTAGTGTAATAAAACTCTCCCAAATTATTTTAATAATTATAAAAATTTTCTACTATTATTACAATAGTGCATGATTCTAGTTCTTATTTATGTAGACTATTCACGTTGTTAAGAGAACTGTATAATCCTTAGTACCAGTTTCACTTTTAGTCAGTTTGAATATTCCTTCCACTTATTTACATAAACATAGATAGGTAGATAATGTAGAGATTTCACCGTACTTAAACTTTAACACCCGACACCAGAATAACGTAGTATTTTTCTGTTATTATTCTTGTCAAAACAGTCTCAAAAAGTGCTCAATTTACCGTACATAGCCTGTTATGTGCTTAAAACTGTCGTAGAGATATAATTCAAGTATCTTTCAACTTAGAATTAAAACACGAAGCTGTTAAATGTTTTTTTCATAGTTACCATTGTCAGATATTGTTGTGACTTGAACTCTAATGAATCTACCTTTAATTCAATCACACAATAGGGGCCGGGCTGCAACTCGAGAATAGTAGGCAATCTCTACAAACCACAGGCACCTATTTATTCCAACCATCAGTAAATTGATATCTGTACATATGACATTAAACAATTACTATATTACAAGAAATTATAGCAGGTACCACTGGCAGGAGAGATCCGTTTTCTTTTCTGTTTTGGATTAAAATATAATAGTTCTGTTAGGCCTAATTCGGGGAGAGTGTGCAAGAGAGGAAACCTGGAGAGTGAAATGGTTGACTTACCAAAATATGTGTTCCTATCGGAAGAACAACCACGGCACCGGAGTCCCCAGTGCCCTTTCGAGCCCCTCGCTTCGAGCACCTAGAGACCCTCTCTGGAAGTCGGCACCGCGACCGCGCCCCTAGCCATCGAGGTGACCTCGCTGTTTTAGTCCGCGTCGTCTTGTCGGACCTTGTCTTTGCCTCAACAACCGACGCTCCTGCAGCCGCCGTAGTTCACCCTCACTCAGTGGACGTTAATAACATATGTTTGACCCAGGAATAAATCATGACAACAAGTTAACATTACAAAATCAGTAGAGCCACTATTTTGTCGCGAAAAGATTTTTGCAACAATTTGTTTCAATGTCTCGCATGCACCTCGGCAGCTCTACTTCCTGGTTATTGGCAGTGTGTCTTTGCTCAGACACGTCCCTTATTTGACAGCACCAATAACAGTGAGGCTATTGTGACGCAATACGTCTGTTATTTGTCAGTAGAACCTCACTACACGTGACTGTTAAAGCGTCCAGTCACTGACCGTGAAACAGGGTTGCGGATGTGAACATAAGGCATTGAAACCAAGTGGTGCAAAAATTTTTTCGCCATAAAATCGTGGCTCTAAATATCAGTAACCACAGATTCAGACGGTCGACTGCGGAGATAAGGGTAGTTTTGTGGTAGGGCCCAGGAGTGAGCTAGTCGGGTATGGAGGGTAAAAATAGAGCTGCACGGCGGACAGAGAGCGTAGCTAACTGATGGCCAAAGCAGTATCTTAAATTAATATATTTGCCAATTATAAATAAATTAGTACCCTTTTTCGATAAATTGCTTTGTCATGCGATAACTGGAAATCTAGGGAAAATTTTATACAAGGTAACGGACGGTTCGGAAATAACTGCAACAGAGAAGTTCGCTATTGTCTCGGAGACGGGCTGCCACTGGCTGGTTAGTTTCTAGGCGCGTTTTCGGGGAGAAGCCTCCATTTTTTGTAAACTTTTGGAAACTTGCGAGGTGAACGCCGAGGAAGGAGAAGGTGAGGTCACGTGGCGTGTAATCGCTGCGTGGAGATTACTCGAGGCGTTTTACACAACTCTAAGTTGTAAATTGTAATACTTCCTATTTGCACTTATCTCGCACTACCAGGCGAAACAAAATTACAAAGTATATAAAATTAACTGAAAGTAACTGGGAGACAATTAGGTGGCCGTCCACCCAGGGCACGGAGGGATGTGCAGAACTTCGGACGTTACTAGATTATTCGAAAACAGCTCAAAGCGCTAAGTGATCTCTGCTTAGAAACAGGATCCCCCCCCCCCTAAGACACGTATGAATAGCTAAGTTAAGAGAAATCCTCTAAGTGAAGTGAAAAATCGACAGAATATTCAAGGTAAACTGAAACGATGAAGAAGAAGTACTATTTACAACAATTCCTTATTAGTTTCAATATTAAATTCAATAGGCCTACTAATTTGGTAAAACAGTATAATTGTGAAACTTCATAAAGTAATTAAAATAGTGAGCCCAATTTAATAAATTTACCATCCACTTTTTTTAAGACTGTGAACGGAGCTGCTGGCAACAACTATTTTAAAGGATTGTTATTCTTTGAATTTGCTATATGGAATTTTGTAATTTAAATAAACGTTTCTGGTATTCATTTGAGTACCAGGCAGTTTTCAACATAGAAACTAAAGGATGAAATATCAAACACGTGACTACCAGACGAATGAATGTGTCTCTCGGAGCTATTAACTCGCATTATGCGATCCGGCGTTCGTTATTGAGTTCTATATTTCACGCAGATTAATGCACAAGGAAGAGGACCACAGAGGACACGATGGGATACGATACTTTTTTTTCGTTCCTGCTGGCAATAAATTACGCTAATGTTGGTTTCGTCAGTGCCGGAGGCTCTCGTCTGAACAGCCAGATATTGCATTTCCCAATTAATTATTTTTTTCACGGCCGTTCCGAGATAACGTCGAAGCGTTGCCTGATTGAAGATATATATGGTGTCTCCATGATGACAACGAGCATTTCTCATTGTAACATATAAGCCTCTGCTGTCATTTATCAACGCAGGGTGTTGCAAAACCCAATGCCAATATTTTGGCGGAACAATTTTCACATCTAGAGGAGCGAGAAATGTTGAATTTCGCTCTATTGCTGATTTTCAATGTGTATATTATGTCATTTATTCATTTGACTGTGTATTGCAAACACGACTTGTCCGATATCTTTGTGCAAAAATATACACAAAAAAGATCTAAGGATGCAATTTAAAAAATATAAAAATACCGGTCCGTAAACGCCTCATTTCTGTACTACAGGTCACATGACAGTGAATAGCACACAGGATGTATCACTGTGGTAGCTCGATGGTTGTTGGTAGGTAGGGCACAAGTTGGCGAGAACTGTACACTCGTGTGAACACACCGCCGTATACCAATGATCATGAAATATCTACTGGCTACTTATTGTGTTGTGACCAGTCAGTAATAAGCGGCACCTACATACCAGCTGTAGAGTCAACTAGCCCACAACACTATACAGTTCTCAGCAACTTGTGCCCTGCCTGGCAACAACCTACGAGCCATCACTGATGGATCATGTTTAGAGATGATGGTATATCGCGAAAGTGTTTTGTGCCGATATACCCTTGAAAACACTGTGGTTTCTCGCAACATGTATGACACTCCGTAGCTGTCTGCAGACCAATAACAGGCATCAAATAATGTTATAATAGCAGGATTCTTACTGGCTCAGTCAAATAGGGTAAATGTCTCCACGTACATGAGAAATCCAGTAATCTTATGGTAGGCTGAACGAACGTTGAAATCCGGCAAACAGTCAAGTTTTCCCGCGATAAACCATCATTAGAGATGATGGTATATCGCAAAATTTTTTTGCGCCAGCATAGTCTTGAAAACACTGACACAACACAGTTGTCTGCAGACCAATAGTAGGCGTAAAATATTACAATAGCGGTAGTTTTATTGGCTCAGTCAAATAGGGTAACAGTTCCACGTACATGATAGTCGGTAATCTTCTGGTAATCTTAACGTACGTTGAAATCCAGCAAGCAGTCAAGTTTTCCCGCGATAAACCATCATCTCTAACCATCATCTCTAATCTTGATACAATGGAACATTATATCGAACAATGCGTACCATCCAACTAAATACGGCTGTCTGGTATGTAGCAGCCAATAATAGCTGCAATTGCATTCCAAAATAACATGAACCAGTCCAGCGCTTTGCACCGTAATGTCATGTACTTAGAGACTGTAAAAATTCGCTGGTTCGCTGACCTGTAGGATAGCCTCCAAAAACATCTATGTACTCAAGCAGACATCAGCTGCTCACTGGCTGCTCGCTGACACAGTGAATGGGTCTACATTCAATTGTTTCTTTATTATTGGCTCAGGATCCCCCAGGAGGTGCCAAGTGAATCAAGAGTCTGTTACGAAAGTGACACTGTCATACAGTTGTATGAATTCTAGCCTGTACCCAAAAGAAAACGTGAATAATTCATATCCCTACATGTCCTATGTATGTAGTACAGAAACGGCTCATTTCCGGGCCAATTTTCTTCCCTTCTTCTCTTCTAGATGTGCTGCCCCAAAATATCAACATGCATTTTGCAACAACCTGTATCTCACAATCTCTCACATGCCTCTGAGCTGTATGCGTGAGCTAAGTATTTTCAAACGCGTATGAATATTCTTTATCCGTAAACGATTCTTTCATTGGGATAGAAACAGAACCAGCGTATTTAATGTTGTTCGCTCACAATGGCCTACGTCCAAGAAAATTGTTTGGTTTAAGAAGTTCTGTTGTTTATTTTGTTTTATGGTGTTCTTGTATCTTAATTGGATGGAGTTATGCAGAAGGCAATCCAGAAATTACTGGAGTTGAGATATTCATGGTGTAAGTAAACCTTGTAAGAACCACTTTTACTGGCCTCTTCTTTTGTTTCAAATATTATGATTTCACACTTGTTCTTTTTCTAATATGTACTTCTTACCTTCTCTTTCTACATGGAATGATTATGTCAAAAAAAAACTATTTTGTCGACTGTTTCCGTTCTGCATAACTCTATTCAATATATATATATATATATATATATATATATATATATATATATATATATATATATATATATATATATATATCCTTGAATAGGTGAGTACAGCTTTGCACATGAGAAAGAACATGTTAGGCTAAGATAATTTGTGAAAGTTAACGAAAAACTAATAATTACGAACATCTTTTGTGCCACTATTTAGATGGAAGAGTAACCATTACGTGCGGTAACTAACGATTCCAGTCGATTATTAATGATTATAGTAACATTCAAAATTAGCATTATTATTTGGGAACAGATCAAACTTCATTGATCTGCACAGCCTTCTACACATCAATATAATATCGTATGAGGATATTCGAGGGCCAGGGTAGTCTATTGCACCCCGAATGCAGATTTATTACTAGGCGTCTTCTGTCCCGAAAAATGAAATGTAATGGAGAGGAGCCGGAATGAATGGGTGTGGGAAATAGGAGATCCCCGAAAAAAATCCGCTAACCAGCGGCATCGTCCGGCACGATTCCCACATGCGAAAATCCGGGAACCGACTCTGCCGGGAATCGCATTGGTGGGAGACGAGACACTGTGCCAACCGCGACGCCTCGAAATAAGAGAAAGCTTGTTTCCTACGTCTGGGTAAAAGTACATAAATCAAATGGTTAAAGAAAAGGAAACAAATGTATGCGTTAGTATGTACCATTATACTCAATACTTATGTATTCAATCTTTCTTTTTCGATTTACTCAAAACACCATTTTAAGGGGGTCAGACCTCTCGCCTCCCACCAAGGCGATCCGGGTTCGATTCCCGGCGGGGTCGGTCCCCAGATTTTCTCACGTGGAAGTCGTGCCGGACGATGCCGCTGGTCGGCGGGTTTTCTCGGGGATCTCCCGTTTCCCCCGCCCATCTATCCCGGCGCTGCTCCATACATCATGTCAACCGTCACCAGCACTAAAGACCTCGGTGTTAAATGCTGGCCAAAATTTCTTCACTCACTCACAATTTTTTATTTATCCCACTTTAACCCGAACATCAGATATTTGTGAAGGTGGTTCTGCAGTGTCCAGAGAGACAAGACGACGAAGAACGTTTGTGAAAGGCGACAATAACTGGCGTTGTGAGGCGATAGTTGTTTACGGGTTCACAGAGGAGGATCAGTGGCAAAGTGGTGGAAGTGAAACCGGCAGCGACCCTACTACTGCCGCACGTAAAGTGCCGCCATCCTCCGCTCCTTGTCCCTTGTAGTTCAGGAGGTCAGCCGGGGCACCGCCTGCAGGAAGAAGGAATCCTGGGAGTTAACAACCGCGGCCCCAAGCCAGGCGTCTGTATCTACAACATGTTCCACAACTCTGTATACAAGTGAAGAAATTTCGGACAGCGCTATGCTTTCTTTGGAGCTCTGAAGCATGCGAGGAGAGCGATTTACATGTTAAAGACCCTCCCTAGATATGCTGCATTTGTGTGTATATATTGTAATTATAATAACAGTTTAACATTTGTTCTTCCCACCTCAACCGGTCACTACCGGGAGGGGGGGGGACATGAGTTTTTTTAGGGGGGTGAGGGAGAAGGCTCAGATGTTTGCTAAGTCCACCTGCTGTTTCCACATAGACTAAATATATACATTTCTGTTTTTCGTATAAAAACTCTATCCATTCCAATATTACAGCTTGTGTCACTCCGCCTGTTCGCGCGCTTGAACGGCATTAGCTATCCTATGCAACAAACTTTCGCACCACCTGCGCGTGTTTCGCGAGCTATCGACTGGCGACAAGTAGAGAAGCGGAATCGCGCCTCGCTGTGGAGGAAATGGAATCGCGACGGACGTTGGTGTCGTCGCGTAAGTCGTAGTTAATCCATTCCATGCGCATATAGTATTTCATGCGCAGAGTGATATTATATTACAGAGGATTTAAAAAATTCAACTGAACTATTAAATTACCTATCCTGAACTAAAACACAGCAATTTAGCGCAGGGGCATCATTTAGGGCCCCCCCCCCCTGGAAATAGAATTTTAAGTGTACAAAATATACTTTTTGTATTTTGTTATTTAAATAATGCTAACTTAATCATATAAAACTGAAGTTTTATTATTCAAGTTTCTAATTTATACATGCTTAATCAATTAAAAAATATGCAACAAGATCACCGTCGCCAAAAAAATCTGCCCCCCCCCCCCGCCTCCCTAGAAAAAATTGAAATGACGCCCCTGATTTAACGTACGACCTATTTCCTGCCGCAACGACACTGTTACCTGACCAACCAACCAATGATCGAGAGCTCACCTGACTGCAAGTGTTTATTTCTGCTGCGATCTTGGACTGGATACAGTATGAGAATAATTATGTACATAGATAATTGCTTTTTAAAAACTGTCTCATCAGCTTCCTAACCAGAGGAGGAGAAGAATGAACGGTCTCATGACATGTTTATTATTTTATCTGCAATTTATGATGATTTATAACTGTTGATGGTTATTACTCTTTTTAATTGAGGTTGCGACCATATTGCAAGTTATATTTTTTTTTACGTCAGCCCAAAGGTTTTCCTTTTAAATCTTAATTTATCGTAAAAAAATATTACCATTTTTAATGCAGTATATTCAAATTGTTGGCTCGGAAACGCATGAAATAGCACCAGTTTGCACTGACAAATCCAAATATTTCCGGGGGAGGACCCCCGGACCCTTGTTTTTTTGTTTGGGGTGTGCGTATGTCTACTTCTTAAGGCATACTACCCCCCTTACGACCCAAACCTGGATCCACCTCTGACCTCCATCCCCCTAAGATTTTTGCTTAAATCTGCGACTGCTTCTGCCACTGTGTTTTTTTAAGTAATATACAGCCTGCAGGAAATTGATGGGTATACATCTGTAACAGCCCTAGTTGAGTAGATAGCGACTGGCAATTCCTCTTTAGAATCCTCATATGTATTTGAGTAAAGTCAAGTATCAGTTCTGTAGATCTATATTAGTTTCACACACCATAGAGATGTTCACGTTGACAGTTCTTGACCAGAGGTGACGAGGTCTAAGTTAGTGTGTACTTCTTGAATTGCTGCTTATAAAGTAGGAGTTCCTTTTTTCCACATTTGCCTCTAACATCTTATTAAGGTTATGAACATAGTATGAAGCGTTTTGGACAAAATCTAGTCCGATCCCAGAGTATTAGGATCTAGTTGATCAGCACCTACCACATGTAGTCTACTCAGAAACTTTAGAGCAGGCTTAGAATTCTGATACCTATTCAGTGTTTAACTTATATTGGGGATAATATAAGGTGATAGGTGTAAGCTCAAGAATACCCATAGTAGCAGGTGTGTCGTGACTAACGGTTTTGTACATTGCCTTTGCCCCTGTTTAGTTTGGAGGAAGGGATTGTGTGCTGAGAGTGCATACATTTCTTTTAGTGTGTCAAAGACATGACGTAAGTTTCCAACATGGGGCGCGGCTGCATTAACTGTGTTAGTTCTGAATCTTGACCTGTGATTCCAACTACTGTACTTGAAGAGCCAAAGCCGGGAAACTCCCTGTTATAGTGAGTATTTTGAGGGAAGACATCATGATAAGACTTTTGATGAGTACCTATTATCAATTTTGCCCAAAACTTGACTTTTTGCGGAGTGTTGGGGTATGTTCAGTGTAGCTGTGACTAATTTAATTTTCGTTTCTATGTCCCATTTAGAGAACTGATGTCCATCACAGTTTGGGCAATGGGGTAGATTGACTGTGCAGTCTACATGTTGGTGATCTCCACAGGCAGAACATCGTAATTTGGTGCTACGACAATGTTTTGCTGAATGGCCAAACCGAGAACATTTGTTGCAAATCAGAACTGGTTGTGTCATCGGTTTATAGCGAAAAACAGTCTTATACACAGCAATGCAATCTGATAGAAATTGTAATTTAATGGTTAGAAAAACTAATTTAGTAGACTGTTGAGTTTCTATATCCCCTCGCACAATTCGTTTTTTATCATCCTTTCTACGTTTATTAACCCAAATGGTGTTTCTATTTCAGCTTCAATTTCTTCGTTCTTTCTAAGGGAATACCAAAGATGAGCCCTTGTCTCTGTGTGAGCAATAGAGGAATTGCCTAGGTCCTATGAGGTTATGCTGTTGAAGCACATTTCCTGTTATGAGATCATTATTAGTCAATTTAGACATTTTCATGGACAATTTCACCCTGTTAAGCCTTGCTCGCTCTATTTCAACAATATCAATGGTGACTATGCAACAGGCGTCCTATAGAAACGTGTGTAGACCACCAACGTTTCGGTCTTTAGATTCTATGAATGCTAAAAATGTCCCTAGGCTTGTCGTCTTGGAATATAAGGCTACCGAGCTGAATACTGAATTTACATCAGCATTTGTGTTTGTATTGGACAGTGGATGGTCCTGGTCAGAAGTACTGGTATGGACAGCAGTGTCCTGGTTCGGCAGAACAGAACTGGTAGTATTTGACTGGATATCATTTACGTCCATCGTATTAAATTACTCCTCTATGTGGGGGGTACACATCTTATTTCTCTTCATACCAAAAGACTTGAGGTATCAGCAGACTTTTAGTTTCTACTGTTTTTGCGATAATTATTTTCTCAAGCTTTAATGAAAGCAGATATCAAAAATCTGTTTGACAGTTTTGTTTAAAATGGTTTTTGCAGTGTCAGCTAATTTTTCCAAAGCAAGAAATTATATGGTTTTGACTAAAAAGTCAACCAGAATTTCGTAAGTTACATAATTAGCTAAAATAATAGCATTTACTGCCTTGAAAAAAATCGTTTAACATGGAGAATACAATTTTAAACAAAACTGCCAAGCAAATTTTTGATATCTGCCTTCGTTTAGGTGTAAAAAAATTAATATCTCTAAAAAAAAAAAAAATAGAAACTAGAGGGCATGGCCTTAATCAGTAGATTCGACAGCTATCCACAAAAGTCGAGAAAAACAACCTTTTCCTCTTGATCCTCGCAATAGACTCCCCATCGGTTATCGATCAAATGCCCCCATAAATCGAACAGGACAAAAGATATCCGTACCTACCAAAGATTGCCGAAGTGGTGGTCCTGCAGAATGACAATTTACGTGACAAAGAATAGTTGCTTTAATAAAATAATAACGAACGTAAATTGTGTAACTATAATAACGTGTGTAATCAACAAATAGTTAATTTTATTTAGAATTAGCAAAATGTAAATGTCATAAAAATATACATTACGAAGATAACACAGAGCTACCAAAGGGTAAATCTCAAAATCGTATTCAATTTTGTGTTCTGATGTTGGAGACTTTTGTTAGGGGTTTTTGCTGCCAACTTCGGACACCTTCAGCGGGTACAGTTCTCAGATCGGCTATCCTTATTTCTGTTTTCCTTATCCGAAATCACTCTAGGGAGGTGAACGTTGTGATGGTTCTTATTGAGTTTCCTCACCCATGTCCTGTCTGTCCAAACCATTGGTTCTGTCTCTAATGACCTAGCTCTCTATGAGATGTTATACCTAACTACCGTACCTATATATATTTAGGTTAATAAATGAAAATGAATGATTGTTTGTTTGTCTGTCTTCTATGTATTTGTATACCCTTCATCCAGTTGTGATTAAACTAGCGAGTTGTGCGTGTGCTTACAAAGGATTCTAAGAAAAAAAAATTGTGATGGGGCTGAGGCAAAATGCAGGCGCGGCACGTGGATTTTGACATAGGTAGGGCTGCACACGAGGAGGAACACTTATATACCCCAATAAAAGGAGGGGGTCTGGGGGTCCTCCCTCAAAAAATTTGGATTTCAATAAGGTGCAAAATGGTGCTATTTTAGCAGTTCTCGTGTCTAAACAATGAATACACTTTTGGTAGATTTATTAATAATTTTTTAAAGAAACATTCTGTTAAGAGGCTTCCCTAGTCCCTAGTAGAGGACATCAAGTAACATTTCAAGCAGTTACCACTATTCCATTTTCTCAAACATTTTAAAACATTTCAGGGTATTTATTTTTTAGACCAAAATTCACAAAATCCACAAAATTAATTTTAACAAATTTAACATGCCTTTGGATTACTATAATTTTTTTAGAGCAAAATTCACAAAATCCACAAACATAATTTTATCAAATGTAACATACTTTAGGATTACTATGGTGAGCACTTGAAGTAGCAAGTAGATGGATAAAAACAAGGGTAGCTGCGTGGATCTTCACAAATCACAATGTTTCACATTTAACAAAACTGCGCCATTAATTTAATGCACTACAGTTCGTGTTTTTTTTTTTACACTTTTAACTTTATTACATCTTCCTGTATTTGAAAATAAAAATATTAAGTCAAAAACATGTTACAACTAAATGGTCACTTAACTAATGTGTAGATACCCGTTACTTGTACGTTAAGTTCATTCGTTGTTCTTTTCTTAGAACAAATTTCGCAATAACTTGTAAGGGTCGTATGCAAGGAGGGAGATTAGAGCCTTCAAACAATGACTTTTAAAAATATAAAGAAAGGTATTTATACATAATCAAAATATAAGGGAACAAAAGAAAACAACTCGCAACACCTTAAATATTAAAAGTCGCCTAAATATCTCAATATATTCAGTGAAAAATTAGATAGAGAATGGCAAATTCTAATGGCAATTCCCCCTATTACGAAATACTCGCATATAGGGAGGGTACAATTGTTTATGGCTTTCTGTCTCGTCTAATGCGGAATCATAAATATGACAAATTTTGAAAGTCTCTGAAAAGGATGTCCAGTAAAATTACCCTTTGTATTTTATAAATGTTTATGGTGGTGGCCAGACAGAAAATCAAGTTTTGAAATTTTCGTCTACCAGTTTATTTTATTTCTTTGCCATATGGTTCGGTAAATTGCTCGGCTATCAGTGGTGGATACAGTGGTGAAGGGGGGGGGGGGGGAGAAATTGGGGAAATATCCTCCCCACCCCCCCAAGAACACAACCTTGTTTTAGAAATGTTATACTTTTTATTCAAACTATTGAAAATGCAGTACGTGTTATGAACTTTGCAATATATTCTAAGAAACTAACTGTAAACTTTTAGAAAATTTTTCAATTTGTGTCTGTAGTGTAATAAACGTTAACGTTAAAAATCTTCTCAAAATGCACCATTTTGCATTTAAAAATCAACATTTTCCGGGGGAGGACCCCCGGATCCCCCGCTCTAAATCGGCCAACCGGTGCTAGCAAATATATATCCCCCCCCTCCCCCCAAATTCCATTCTGGATCCACCACAGTCCAAAGTATGTTCTTTAGAAATGAATAACAATGTCACTTCTATTTTACTTTGTGTTTTTAAGTTGATATTATTTTATTATTTAATATGAAGTACATTATAATTTGTGTGAAATAATAAGCTGCAAAAATTATTTACTGTAACGCCCAGGCGTGAAGGAGTAACATCTAAAACTTGTCATTCCACCTCAAAAAAACTGTTGCAATTTGAGGCAATTTTATGGCAGAATATTACAAGTAAATTTTTCTTATTGACGTAATAGGTTTAAAAATGCCATACATGTAGAAACATGTTACTATTTTATGTGCTTCAGCTGGGTTTTGAGTGAAAATGTAGTTACGATAGAATTTTTTTTACTAATTAACTAAGTGGTGTACGCAAAATGTGAAACGTTTGTAGGAAGCGCCACAGTGTGTAGGACAGGTCATGAAATTTTGGACACAATTTACTGCAGTGATGTCGCAAAACGAGCGAGTTGAGTGACAAGTTGCGTCTGTCGTTAGTGCAGTGTAGCGTGGCCGCGGGTCTTGCGAGCCGGGCTAGTTTGCTAGCAGCCTACAAGCATGCCATTTTTCAGACACCCCCGTCCCCCCTTCTTCTAGGGTTCACAAGATCGGGGCGCACTCTGCGCATGCGCCAGCAAGGTCAGACGGGCTGCTCACTGCACAGCCCTGCCTAGTTCAGACACTGCCCGAGGCAGGAAACACGTACACAAGTAGATCTTAAAAACTTCTCGCATTCCTTAGACTTCACAATTGGCTGACAAGTTTGGCGAGTAGGTAGTTCAAAAGATACCATTACCAATTGTCTTCTATAACACCAGTTGTGAAAATGAAAATTATTTACTGTAATTCCCAAATAATCAGGGAGGGCTACAGCCCTGCAGTCCAATAGCACAAACCGCTACTGGCAAAATGGGGTAAACGGGTAAAATGGAGTATCCAATTTTGAAAAAAAAATTTGGTGAGTTGTTGTGGATGCTGTCCACAAAGGTTTCCTCAAAAAAATATTTGCAGAGGGGAGGGTACGAAAAACTGCACAGAGGGGCGAAACAAAGTTTGCAAAAAATTTAATCAGCATTGTAACGCATGCTGGGGCAGCTAGTAGTACATAATAATTCATGATTCGTTAACTCAGATACTGAAATGAATTTTTTGTAAATTTACAGTATGATGGATGCACAATATTGTTGGTGTGCATTATGTGAATGATACACTCTGCCTCTCACAAAGTAATTTTGACATGTTTCAAGAGACAGTTCGACAAAGCAAAAACATTACTCTCCATACATAAAGTATTTTTGTAAGTTCTGCCAGCAACCTTCCACCAGCTGCAAGACTCATATTTTATATCTATATATTCAGATCTTCACTTCCAGTAATAAGTGTAGTGTCTTATTTGCCTATTTATGTCTAATAATTATTTTTAAGCAGCATGTATGCAAATGTTACAAACTAGCACATAAAAAGTTTCACATTCATTTTGTGTCACTAATGCATCTTTTATAAGAGTTTGTTTTTCATTCTGTTGAGCAGGTGAAATACCAGCAGCTGTACATCACGGGAACTCAGCAATATCACAGTGTCCGGTTCCTGTTCAACTGTTGGTAGCCCTGCTGCTGCATTCGACCGTGCTCCGGTGACAATGAGACACAGTGGTGCCGACAGCAGTGACTGCAATTACTTTTTGTTTCTTTGGCGTATAATGTGTTAAATGGATTTACTGTTTTCATTCAAACAAGTTACAAGATGGGCCACACGAACGTAGAGAGTAAAAGTTACGTAAATGTTACTGTAAATAAAATATTGTTATATTTTTCTACAAAAAGAAACAATGAAATGAAATTTGCTGTGAATGAATCAAAACGGTTCATGTTTTTGAGGTGTGATAGATTAGATTGACTAAAAATTCTTTAAGAAAGAATTCTTCGAAGAACACAATTCTCATTTTGTGATACTGGATAATTTGAACTATTGCCTAGAGAAAATATGTTTCAATTCTAAAAAATTTTATCTGAAGATACATTATCTATGCAATTCTGTAGAAATACTAAGTTCCATATGTGTCTTACTGTAAATAATAGGAAATGATGTAAAATAAATTAATACTGAAACATTTCTTCGACAAATTAAATATATTAATTAGTCAAATCAAAACCATTATTTGAATAAAATATATGTCAAAAATTCTATATTTATAGTTAAGAATAATCCTCTCATGAAAATACAAATGTTTAATCAGTAGGTCCAATATTTTGTACAAAATATTTATTTCAGTTAGTGCACAAAATTATTTTCTTTTAAGTTTGTATTTATGTTGAAACACTGTAATTCTAGTTATAAGTTTCATTAAACTACCATTGTTTATAACTACTTTATGGAATTATAAAACAGTAACAGAATTAGGCAGCATACAGGAATACCACAAACTTGCATTTCTTCACCCGAGGTTGCTGAGAATATTCGTTGGTTTCCAGATATGCTACTAACACTACTTGCCAGGGTGCTGCTTACTTAAGAGCCAAGACATAAGCAAGGATAGCAATATGCATGTCAAATTATATTCTGCGATGCTCAGTCATTTAAAATGGTAACACTTTCTGACCAAAACCACTTTCTGAATTTAAAAGAGAATATTTTCACAAGAATATACGTGTGAGAAAAAATCTATGAGATTATGTTTTCAAGAGTTTTTTAATAGTGAAAATACAGTACTTAACTGTTCGTGGTTTTTTGATATTTAAAAAAATGCCCTAAAAGATCTTACAGCAGGCCTTTTCAATTGGCAGCCCACTGGCAAATGCAGCTCGCAGAGAGATTTCTACTGGTCCACCACTAAAATGCCAGAAATCAGGAAGATGCAATTTTTTGTTTTAATAATTTAAAGGAAATTTTTTATTGTTGATTTGGTCAATAAAATATGTACGTATGACATTGATTTGTTTTTGTATGTTAAATTAAAATGAAATTCAATTAAAATTATTATTACTAGGTGTATAATTTACTGCAGCATTATTTTTTTTTAACCCCTCTAGTATCTTAGGTACGTGGCCCGATGGTAAACTTAAATGAGAAAGCCTGTCCTATTGCAATGAAGGCCACGCCAAGAAGAACAAAATACTAGTTGGTAATAATATATGTACATGAGTTTGACAGATTCTGAGCAACATCTAATATAATTTAACATCCTTGCTCATGCCCGGGCACTAAGGTAGGCAATACCCTTATGCTGTTCAGTGTATAAACATTTTGTCTTACCTTGTTTTGCCTAAGTATATCTTTATGTCACGCAAGTACTGTATGTATTAATTAATATAAGTGGTGACACCATACAATGTGTATTTTATATTTTTAACATTTTGTGTGTGCTGTACATGTTGCAAAATTGTTCTCGAGTGTGCCGCAAACCAACACATTGTCCTAGTGATATATACTGTATTGTTCATTATATTTGTTTCTGTTATACTTTAACTAAATATTTAATTTTTATTATATTGTGGTGGAATATGTAAGTGAAGGTGTAAACTCAATGTGAAACTGTTTTTGGATGATAAAGTTTTAATGGTCACAGTATTTAGAGTTTAGTTTTTGAGAACTGCGTACTAACTACAGTAGTTTCTGCAGGCTGATTATTTTTCCATTTAGCATTACCAAATTGCAGTTTACAGTAGTATTGGTAGAACTATTTTCAGTTAAAGGAACATAATCTCTAATGCATCTTTACAGCAGCTGTAATGTCTAGGACATAACTTTTTTTTTTATAAAATAGCAACAAAAATTAATTTTTGTTACAACATAGAACCAAGCGAATACACACTAAATTGCTATCATCTGTCTATCTTTTAAACATATATCAAGAACTTTGATAAATAAATGTTCAAACAAAATTCAACTTAGTAAAATTAGGGCTCCATATTATTCTGCCTTGTACCAACATTCACTATTCAATCAGAAGTACTATCAGGACACACCTCTGTAAATATAAATACACACCTAGATCATTAACACAACTGCTAATACTGTAAAACGAAGCCAAGGACCTGTCAATCAGCGCTACGCAATACCTGAAAAATGGGTAGAGCCACGCTAACTTCAATCATAGTAACTACAATACATTATTTATACTGAAATTGCTGACAACTCGAACCTCAGAGATATCAGAAAAAGTTTTAAAAAAATACAATAACAAATTTATGTTATCACTCTCGGAAGAACACAGTTAGCTATGCAGCTTCATTGACACAGAACTACAAAATAAAAACACATACATGACAGGTAGAGGTAAAAACTTGTCAAATTTTGCTTCTTAAATTTTATTCTCTCTTTGTACATGGACAAAAAATTATACTATTACAACAAAGTTGCCTTGTGTTCTGCGATCCAGCGACTAATGTAGTCTCGCAAAAACTGCCGCACTTGGCGCACAGATGGAGGATCCGCTGGGTTGCTAGCCCTCAGGTCAAGGTGGTGCGGGGTGTCTGGCATAACGAATGCCACCGCTGTCTCGGACACATTCTCCAACACTCCTAGGCCAGACCAAGGGTCCAGGAGTCCATTCCTGCCATGCACAGATGTGGTTATTAGCACTTTTAACCTCTAACATTGGCCACCTATTAACGCAGTGAATGAACTGCCGTACGGTAGGTTCATAGGTCCAGGAGGCCATTACTGCCATGCATACATGTGGTTATTAGCACTGTCAACCTCTAACATTGGCCACCTACTAACATACTGAATGAACTGCCTTACAGTAAGTTTAAATTACATATTGATACTTATAGAAGTACAAATTTCTGAACATTTCTGTTAAAGTATGTAATTCACAGTTGCTATTTTTGAGAAAAAAAAAAATTACAAATTCAGAAGTATTTAATCTTCAACTTCCTTTCCTCTTCAAAATCCAGTGACAAAGGTTAATTGGAGCACTTAATTAAAAATAAATTTTCAGGTTGCTGTATCTGACTGTACACAAAATATATATACTGTAGCATGTACATGACATTAATCATTGTTATCATTAAACAGTTTTAAATTTTAGTTTTTCTATATTTTTATAAAAAAAATACACAGGGAATGTTAGTATTAATACAGGCAGCAGCCATTCAACAATCATCAGTTGCTGCCAATAACTAGACAAACCAGTCAGTAGATTGTAATTTAATCATGAGTTTGTGAGAGGCAGAAACCATACAGTCACATCAGGTTACATCTGGGCAGCCCTGCACGGTGCAAGTACTGGATGTTTTAGTATTATCAGGCATAAGCAATAAGTGGGAAACGAAAAATGTATTGGCGAGTGTAAAAACAGTGTTTTCTTTCTGGATTACCAGTCAATCCTATTACTAAAGATAACCCTACTCGTGAGGTAGTAGAGAACCGAAGTGAATAAGGCCTTGTGGGGAAGTTTTATCCATTCCCCAACCTCCACTATAGCATAGAAAGGTAAAGTTCATCAGTGAGAGAGAGCAGAGAAGTACATCTGTTGCTGCTTTCTATACTAAGTGATCATTGGACCAGACCGCAGAGAGGCTCTGTGTTCCCAATGCCCGGTTTATCAGAAAAGGTATCAACTACACTTGCAAAACAAAGACTGTGAGCAATCATAGCAGTCAGCACCTTGTGGCAGGGTGGTCAACTCCTTAACACTCTGGCCATTGAAACCCAAAGTTTCAATTTGAAATAATTCAAGTGCAATGGTAATTGCAAGTTTTTCAACCCAAACAATGCCTTTAAAAAATAGACAGCATGGACTACCTTGGCCGCAGAGATTGACAATAAACTGTCCGCTCTGACCTGACAGGTTGGATTCATGTTGGGAGTGAAGACAATTTTGTCTGCACTTAACATTTAAGTCTTAAGCACTGATGAGTGACATGATGCGAGTATGGAGCAGCACTGGAATGAAGGAGCAGGGGAAATGGAAGATCCCTGGAAAAACCTGCTGACCAGTGGCACCATCTGGCACAATTTCTACAAGCAAAAATTTACAGGGATTGACCCTGCTGGAATTAAACCTGGATCCCCTTGGTGGGAGGGAGTGCTCTTGCCTCTGCGCCAACTGTGACCCCTGGATTCGTGTTGGCATGGATTTAAAAACTGTAATACTAACTCTGGTGATAACGGGACTTTAATTTAATGATTCAAACAACTGGAGTTCTATGACCAAGAATCAATTGGTACAAATGACATTCACCAACAAAAGGAGAATGCCAACCCTCGGAGTACAAATTTGGATAACTAAGGTCCGACATCAAACTCCATTTTTTAGTCTCGAAAATTCAAACGACTGTACATAAAATCTGGACAATGATGGCCCTTTTGTGTGATACACAACTATGGATATTGCTTGTATTCTTCGTCTACTGCAACACCCTTTAATCACAAATATCACAAGTGTCCTGAAACAATTTATAAAAGTATTATATTGCACATATATGCATATGTAGACATACATGACACATGTGCCACCCAATGAAGCTGACTTGTCCAGCAAATTGTAGCAAATGCACAACCCCGCGAAAAATGTGTCATTCACATATCTTATATGTTCTCCTACCTACAAGTATGATTCTATAAGTACTTGTGCATCACTGTTTACATGTTTTAGTAATTAGCAGCTATTTCCCACCTTCTCCCCTTTTGCTGTAAAGTGATAACTTTGGTGACCGTCTTGCAAAAATAATAAATAAAAATGTAAACATTATTTTTGCAACAAAACTTATGTTTTTGAGTGTGGTGTAACACATACAGAGTTTATTACCTATAGTCTGCATCATGTAATAATGCCACTTTTAGAAAGTTATTGTATTGTTTTTTACAGCTGTCACAATGGAATAAGCAGTGTTTGCCTTTGCCACAAGTGATTTTTGCACAACAACCTATGGCTCTACATTTTGTCTTCATGTAGGTTTTGATAGTTTAAACATTATTAAACATGTCAAAGACAAAATTATTTTCATACTACAGAGTGAAGCAGTAGTGTTGTTGGATGCATACATATTTTAAAAAAAGTAAAAAAAAAAAATTACAGCAGAACTTACGTGAAAATAATGTTTGAAGCAGTGGAAATATCCCTGCCTCCATATAAATTAATTCCCTCTGTACGGGATGGTCGGACGCCCCATTGACTGTAGCAGCTGTCGGAGTAACCTTGGAAGTCGAATGTGTACGGCTCAAACATATCTTCCACCCCGTCCTGACACATGTCTTGCACCACCTCTGTACATGTCTGTAAAAACCATAATTTCTTATGGGCTTTGGTAAAGTCATAGTCAATGAAAATAATTAGAATGTACTATGTATCCTAGAACAGTAATATAATTGAACTACTGTACTTGAAATGTTTAAACAGGATTTGTTTTGGAGACAACACATTGCTCATGAAGGAAGGGGAAAGAAAGATGTATAGGAGAGAGGTGATATTGCAGCGGGTCTGCGCTAACTGAAGATGAAGATAACTTTACCGTCGTTGCTGACCAAACATCCTGGTCACGGCACCAAGAAATGTAGCGCGTCGGCTAACTGACGTACTACCGGACCATCCTGGTCACGGCACCAAGATGTGTAGCGCGTCTGCTAACTGAAGATGATGTTATCCATACATCCTGGTCACGGCACCAAGAAATGTGACGGGTCGGGTCTGGAGTATACTACTTACATTGCCGTCAACATATCTTCCACGTGGCCAGTCGTGATCGTATAGTAGTTAACTTAAACAAAAAGCTGTATCACACAAGCACGCCACATCTCAATATTACGTTCTCGCGAATGCGAGGCCTCTACTCAGCGACTATTATACAAGGCTGCTCAGCCACCTCGCTCCCACACAGCCCACCAACCGTTCCAAAAAACCATCCTTGTCCGCCCCCGAACACCAAGCACTACACAACCATCTCTGACGGCGTCCGAACAACAAGTTACGACCGTCCCCGTCCGCAACTAGGCAACAAGTAAGTAAAATGGCCGACCCCGCGGAGCTTGCTCTCTCCCTGCAGCGCCTCTAGCGGCCACCCAGCACACCAAGGTAAAACGTAACGGAAAATTAAACTAAATTAAATATAGTAACAAATTACAAACTTTTACACCTCTAAACATCTTGTAAAGTGAAAATATTGCTTTAAAACCAAAATTACACAATAACTTATAACATAATTTTAAGTAAATTAGAACCACGTGTCCTTTCATTGGCTCAAGCCAGCCCGCACAAACATATTACCGTCTCTCTCGCACACTCAACGAGCGGCGGCGCACTTGCACTTTGTGAAAAGTAAAAGTATTAGAAAAAACGGTTAAAAATCTAAATATAGCGATTCCAGGAACTGGGTAGGCACACCTGTGCCATCCAACTACACTTGCCAACAATACACCCAGCCCTGAGTTACAATACAATAACAGTTAAGCTGCAAATGAAAATATTAAATTTAAATTAGAACACAAAGTTGTCTCAGCCTACACAAACCAAATTAAATATAAAATTTCAACAATTTCAAACTGATACAGATAAAATGCCAAACAATACCTTACCAAACTCCTGTCAACAATACCTCAAAATAATTAAGTAGATAATATAGCAAATTCAATAAGTCAAACATAAGGAAATAAATATAATAAAATCAAGACATGAAATAATAAAGGCCTAAGTGGTGGGTGGACCGCCTCACAATATTATTAGAGGCTAGAGATTATATATTGTCAGTTTTTTCTAGATTTTTCTAATCTACATATTTTCACAAACAAACAATTGCTTCAGAAAAATTCTCAATGGAAATATATTTTATACTAAATCCCTTTTGTTTGAAAATTGTTTTAGGTTTGTTACAAATTAAAAAATCCGAAAGTTGTATTGACAGGACAGTTGATTTCATTTTAAAATAAAAAATTTTGATTTTTAAAGAATGAATTAAATATCAATATGATATATTCTGTTGTTAACATGTCCTTTTCTGTTTTACACAGCCATATAGGCACACTGTATGCTCCTCAGGCAATAATTCTGATTTACAGCAGGATGGTAGCAACGGAGACAATGCATACTCCCATTTTTAGATTAAAAAAAATACTGCAAACTGCTGTGTTACTGGGTGCTGTAATGCCTAAGAAACTGTAGCTACACATAAGGGCTCAAAGAGGAACCTAATGTCCTTCGGTTGTATGTCCATAAAAATGGTTCCGTTTATAACCTCTCGTACCATGAGCACTACATTTTTTTCCAAAATTAGGACTACCAAAAGTTGGATGCACATCTTACATGTGTGCATAGGGTTAGCACATCTCACTACGGCAGTTGAAACTGGAGATTGGGCAACAGTGTGTCTGACAAGACACAAGTACAGGTACTAAACAAACTGCAGGTAATGTCTGTAACCTTGCCAAAGAGAATCAGCCATGTCTGCTGGCATGCACAAGCACGCAGATAAGTTCTTCACATGGAACTATAGTATGTGCTGCTTCATGCAGCTGTCAACTTACAGTCCAACGATTTCACTACTGACCTGTAACTTAAGTTTGCACTACCGTTGACACACACTTTGGTTCTGGACCTGGAAGTAAAGTTTGCAGAACTGCCAATATACGTAAAATTTATCGCTAGAGTGCAAAAATAGCGTAACTACAAACAATTATAGTGTACACATAAGTCAAACCTCGTGGGATACTACCTACTTGCCTTCTCATTTTACAGGGCAGTTATTTTCACATGGCCAAATTAGCACAGTGAAGAAACAACAAAAAAAGAGATATACACTGTTATCACTCCCTAAGCATCAGGAAGTACATAACTGTGAATGGATTTAGGTTAAAAGTGTTTTAAGTGACACAGCTGTAATTGATGAGAATGTTGTTTTTAACTTACTTGGATAGGGAAGTGCCAAAATTTCCCCCATGTTAGACGAGTGGCCTACTGTTTAGAATTGCACAAATGCATAACATAGTATAGTGCAAATGCAGTAGGTAATAGTCTTCAGAATTCCCTGAAAAAACATTATTTTTACCCTGCTATCAAACAATAGGGCTACACAGAGTAAATGTGTGTTTACAGCTTGCTACACTTCACCAGCACCAACTGCTACAGCAACATGTTGCGGCAACAACCGCTGCATTTTGGTACAGTAGATATACGGAGGCAAGCTGTGATATTTTTAAAACACCCTGCCCCTCATTGCGGCGACTACTGCTATACGTCAGCCCTCCTGGACCAACATGTAGTCAGGGTTTGAAGAATGTACAGAGGTCTCCTGACTCACTGCAATCACTCTGATCTTCCTCTACATCACTGCAGCTTATCTTGAAAAATTAAAACTGTTCTAGGAATTGACTTAGGGGTTATCAATTAGAAATGAAAATTGACTCTTCCAAACAACACTACCGGTTTATTTAAATGACTTTTACATTAACATCTGTATAATTTTCATTATTTATTGTGAACCCAGTTTACTGATAAAAGTCAGTATAGAAACCCAGCACAAGTCCACAAAGATAGAAAAGAATAGAAGTGAAATTATATCTTACGGCCAACGTATACGGACGGAAAAATTTTGCTGGAGTGAGTGAGTAAGAGATTTTGGTCAGCGCTTAACATCGAGGTCTTCAGCACTGGTGAGGAGTGACATGACGTTAGTATGGAGCGGTGCTGGAATGAAGGGGTGGGAGAAATGGGAAATCCTCGAGAAAACCCGCCGACCAACGGCATCGTCCGGCACAATTTCCACATGCGAAAATCCAGGAACCGACCCCGCCGGGAATTGAACCTGTATCACCTTGGTGGGAGGCGAATGGTTTAACCATTCAACCAGCGCGGCCCCAAATTTTGCTGGAGATTCCAGAAGGCTGTCCGAAAAGAATTAAATAGGAAGAAAGGCCTCGGTGCTACCCATACACGTTAAGTTCGCCACTCCTGTATCTATATCATGACGTATTAGGGACGCAGCCCCCCGTTAAAACCACACTCGCCTGTGTCTAAATTATTTCTGCAAATGGCTGAGGCAAAACTCTCTAGAAGGGGTCATGCACGCCACCCCAAGCCACGCTCCCATTGGCTGGCTGACGTCATGTGATTACAATACCACTGACCGTCCAAGAGCCTAATGAAAAAATATGGCGTAGAAAATTGTAACGACACAAAAATTAGCTGGAAAAAATCAGAACACACAACAAAGCTAAGGTTACCTCAATCAAAGGCCAATTGGTCATAACATTATTGATTATGCCCTAACTGACTTCTAGATTATTCTACACAATTACAACTCGCGAGTGCATTTTTCTACCTTCCCCATCCCAAACCGAGACCACTAACAAGAAAATATTATTAAATTAGATTACTAGAAGATTACTATAAATTATAATACAGATACAAATTTAACCTTCATAACAAAACACTAAATTAAACTAAATTTGCTGTGCTACAAGCTAATAAAAAGTACAAACCTGGTAGTCCCAGCCATCTGTGCCCAAGTCAGGGTACAGTGCACTGCTGTCAGTATTAAGACAGTTTGCATCTCCTGTGTAGTTAAAATATATGCTCACTGCTCGGAACATTGACTCCAGAAGTTGCCTGTCCGGCTGGCTGGAGTCATTCAAGTAACCACACAACACCTGCACAGCACATCAACGTGTACAGTAAAACACGTGTTAAATAAAGAAAATATGTGGAGGGAGGAGAGATACAGAAACCAAAATCACAAATAAAAAGAAAATATTGGCAGTCTTGGTTGGCAAACCAAATTAGGTATTATTTATTTGTCACAACATATTTCCATATAGAGTAAGTACCTAGTTACAATGCTTTTATTATCTGCCTAACTACAGCACTGAACTTTATTTTCTGTTTAATAATTACTGTATTATTTGTTCAGCTAATGACCGCAACTCTGACGAATAATTTCTAACAGTAAAATTTAAAAAATGATAAGAAAGCAATAGTATTAGCTTACAGACGAGTCTTACAGTGATATTAATGTTAAGACTTTGCAGATGATGACAACAAACCTGCAGGAAACGGGTAAAAAGTCACTCTTATTCTTTCAGTGATTTACCATTTTTTATAATTACATGTATACAGCATGTATAGCTGATGATTTTCGGTGCACATAAACAATACAACTATTTACTCTGATTAAAGACTGACCTGTTTGTTCCCAAAATTGTGAAACTGGAAATTATTTTTGTGTGATTTTCAACTTCTGATACAAAATAATTGATTCGTGCTTTCTTCTTGCAAAGTTTTGCTTCATATAACACTATTTTTCATAGGTATACTGACAAATGTTAGAACAGAGGTCTGCTGAAAATTTTTAAAATAAAGTTCCAAAATCAATATTCACAATCAAATAAATACATTTAAGAGCATGTGTACATAGTTTTACACAAACATGAAACACTGTATGTTATTATTTATGCATTATACATACATACTCAACAAATATTAGGATCAGGGTTTGATTTTAAATCCTGTTGGTCTGTATGAGATGGTTAAATATTTGTCTGGGCAAGTACAGAATACAGTGGATTCTCTATCCACCGTTTCTCATGGGACTGATAAAAAATTTCAATTCATGATGGATTTCAATGGATGTGGTCTTAAAATGCAGTAAAATAAATTAATCGGCCCCAGAATATGTTCCATGGATGCAGGTATTTCAATCCATTAGGTTTCAATACATAGATAATCCACTTAGAAAGGATGCCATTCTAACAGTTTACTACAAGCATAGTAACAATAACACTATAAATTACATCTTAAAATTAAATAGAAACATGTACTCACAGAGTATCATGGTGGTTGACAGCTACACACACGAAAAGGATGACACATTTTGCACGGAAGCGTGAATCGATACGTTTCGTAACACATGACTTCGTCGGGCGAAGAGAAGACACTACATTGCAATATGGCGGACAGTAATTGGTTAACCTAGCGGCCAGGAAGTGAACTAGAGAGGTAGGCGGCAGATTTGAAAGTGAATTGTGGTTATTGGAGGTTGAGGCCAGGTGGCTGTCTGGATTTTGTTATGTATTGATGGGCCAGTTCCCATCGCCTTAGTTCTGTATTATTGATGGATGGTGTTAAGGCTTTTACCACTCTGGTTGTGTAGCAGGAATCAAAATCTAGATTGCGGAATGCTGCATGAGCTGCAACTGGCTTGTCTAGTGAGTTCACATTGGTACCAGCTAGGGCCTTTTTGGTGTCGGCCCTGTGGCCATTCATCCTCTGCCTGAGGGTGTTGGTAGTGAGACCAATGTACTCAGCCGAACAATGTTTACACTGTAGCTGGTAAATAAGGTTCTCTGTGGCACAGTTGTACCTGCCCAGGATGGGGTGGGTTTCGTTAGTGAGTCGGCTATTGAAAGACGTGGATGGTTGGTGTATGGCACAAGTGCTGCAGCGTGGGCTATTGCACGGATGTGACCCCTTGGTAGTGGTGGGTGTATTGACTATTGGACTAGATGGTAGTTTGGGGTGAACAAGTTTGTTTCGGAGATCCGGAGGGCATTTGAAGGCCAGTCTAGGGGCTTTGGAAAATAGGTTCTGAGTGAGAGGTGAAGATGTTGAGATTTTGTGACCAGAGTTGAGGATGGCTTTCAGTTTGTCTAGACCTTCATGATAGGGTACCACTAGAAGTATGTCAGTGCTGCTGGTCTTGGTAGGAGTCCCCTTACCAGATATGGCTAGTTGGATTTGGTTGTGAACCAGTTGTTTCGGGTATCCTCTGTCACAAATTGCCTGAGCTACCGTATATGGTCACACTGTCTGTTAAGGTCCTCCTCACTGGAACATATTCGTTTGGCTCTAGTTGCAAGGCTGTATGGTTGGGATTTTTTTTAGCATAGAACGGATGTTAGCTGTTGAAATGAAGGTATTGCAGACTGTTAGTCCATTTGGACATTGAGCATTATTCTGTAAAACCTACCACTGATTACTAGGATAGTAAAATATTTTATGCATACTTTTTGAAAAAGCAGTTATCTGACTGGTTAACAGGCTTTATATTAATGAAGACAGTACTGTACTTGATATGATCTCCCAGCATTATGTCATAATCTTGGAAAACTAAAAAAATGCATAAGCAGTTAGTACGTTAGAGAACCCTAACCTTGTAAAACAAAATAAACTAAACGTGACGAAAAAAGTAGGTAGTAAAGTTACAGCAGTTAGCAGAAACAACTACCACTCATTACAGTCAACTTTGCTTTTTACAGCTGACTATATGTGTTGATTTTAGTAAGCCAATACAGGTCAAAATGTTCCCACAATCCACTTAGTCTCATATAGTCATATCCAATGAAGAAGCAAAATTTTCCATATAAGGATAAGGAAGGTAAAGAGGTAGGCTTTAACGTCCCATCAACAGTGAGGAAATTATAGACAAGATCAGTGGTTTCAGACAGGCAAATGAACAGAAATTGCCCATGGACTTTATTTAGGACTCATCCAAGAATTTGTCTGGAGTGATTTCAGAAAACCATGGAAAACCAAAATCAGGATGGCCGAACCGAAAATTTAATCTATGTCCTCCTGAATGCAAGCCAAATTTCTTACCATAGCATTGTCATGCTTTGTATAAGAGGATAAAGCTTGGGGATTATATGCCTGTCAGTTTTGTCTCCATTACCAACACTACAGAAACTCTGATACCAAGCCAAAGGCTGGAAACAACATTGGAAAATAATAAAGATAATGTAAAACCTCTGAGTATATTAACATAAGTACAAAAAAACAATGGAAGCAATCAGCCATTTAAGTTACAGAATTTACACTATTTTGAATCACTTTATACATCTTCCTGTTTCTTCACTACACACGAGGAAGGCAACTGTCCCAACAGAAAAATTATGGAAGGGAAAAAGAGAGTTCACTGCCAGGTTAGACCTCTTTGCTTATTTCTGTTGTGTTTTTGGCTCGCTAATACTTCCAGAGGTGCCAACCACGCAGCATGAAATTCTATCTGAAATAATGTGGTGTGCATTGGCCATGTTTGTTTACATCGTTAGCTACAAGAGTGTGCTAGTATCGCAATCTCGTCGTTGGTGGAAGTAAAAGTATTGGTAAAGGCGATGCCGTACATTAAATGTGTGTGTAAATTGTCTTTGTGACTTGCTTTTAATTTGTAAGACCACGAAAAAAAAAAATGTATCTCGCCGGGGTGCGGATTTGAACTTACATCCTTGTACTTTCCAAACTCCCTTTACCACTCGACTATCAGTACACACTTGAAATGGCATTGCTGTGATCAGTATATAAGTAATCTTTACGTATTAAAAAAATATTCATATTTTTATTAGAATGGTCTGTTAAATATTTCTTTGAAACTTTATATTATACTGTAAACATTTTGTCTAATATGTCTGAACTTTGTAAAGGAACCAAAAACATTATTACCGGTACGCAAATTAATGGTTATCATATCATTTAATAAATTGAACATATTAAGTAATTGTACTCAATCAAACATCACACTAACTATATTTTTGTTTTGACATTTCAACATTAAAATTATGTTTACTCTCGTCTAATTTAAAATTTGTAACGGCTTTCACAAGTTTGACCAACGACGGCAGTGTAATGTTTAGTCAGGAAGTTCAACTCAACGCCATAAATAATCGTTGGAGAATTTTCTCTATTTACGAAACACTTTAAACCTTCAATTTCAAAAAGTAACTTCCATTTCATTTACAACAGCATTAATATCGTTAAAATGCTTAAGTTGCAAAATAACACTTCCAACTTTGAATCACGTGTTCATGTTGGTACAACCGGAATCGCTAGTCGTCAATAAGAGAAGCATTTGCCCTATCTAGTGACAGGCCCCTGGTTCCAACCAGGCAGTGAAATCCCTTAAACAACCCACGGCTGGCAGTTGAAATACCTTCAGAAGATTTTATTTCCTCATTTTACAAGCGTACTTTCTAATTTTTTTTCGAACTAAGCCTAAATTTACAGGACTACGGTATTATGCTGGTTTTAATCCAGATGGCAAGCATCATTTTAAGACCACACCACTCTTTCAACTTTACTATTACATAAAAGGATATAGCTATTGGTTAGTATGGATCACATCTAAGTGACATTACTCAATAGGACAACTACATGTCAATTGCGCACCTTGTATGTAGAGCAGTGATTCCCAACCATTATGCCTTAATGACAAGGTGGCAGAGTGATAAAACACTGAACTTACATTCGAGAGGAAACAATTCTGTTCTTGGTCAGATCACCTAGTTTTCCATGGCCTTCCAAAACACATCTAAGTAAATGTTGAGATTGTTACAAACTACACGCCATGGCTGATTCCTTCCTCACAGCCATTCTGTACAAGTTACTGGTTGTCTCTATTGTATTCAGTACCAATGAGACATTAAGCTCCAAATGCCAGTGTGTAGTTAAGTCTCTGCAAGTATGCCGTAAATTCTGGATAATACTAATTGTGCATGAGTACTTTCACAAATAGGTTTGGGGTTAGTACTTTTATTAATACAAAACAATTGTTTATAAAAAAGGGTTGCAAGTGAACGTGTGAAACAGACCGCACATCTAGTATGCTTCAGGTAACAAAGTTTATGTACCACTGATTTAGAAACGAAGCGGCAACATATTAGCAAATGAAGTGTTAAGCAGGAGTAAAATATTATCAGTTCTCAACTTTTGACATTACTGATAAAAGCCAAACAATGTTTACACATTTCTAAAGCTACTAAAGCTTTTAATTGATGAGAACTCTTTTTCAAGATTACTAAAATCGTACAGGGCTACTCAAACTGTATACTCAGACTTAGTGCAAATTTTGTTTAAGCTTACTTTGCAAGAAAAATTTTCAACAGAAATTCCTTAAAAAGGATTTGACTGTTTACAGTGTTTGCTCACATAATGGCCAACATCGCATAATGGCTGCACCTTTGTTTTAAACATCTTAAAAAGGAATTTAAAAAAAAAATTAATTGAGGGTATTTTCTTTTTTAGCGGGTAACTGAATCTTTGGTTATTTGTTGAAACACTGTTTCAATTTATTTTTGTAATGGAGTGTTAACTTACAGTCACTATCAACAAGGCTTTCTTTTTGTGTATAATTTTCGAATACTGTATGTTTTAAAGCATTACATTTGCTGAGAGCTTTCAATTTTGTTATCTATGGTGATAAGATGTGCTGAATAATAAACATGTCAGCTTAAACTCTGATCTAAACAGTTTCACTTTTCCAGACCATTTTAAAACTTCTCACAAGAGTTTTAACGTACCAAACTGAATCTAGCAAATGAATTCTGAACCCGGTCTCACCCCAGCAATAGACACATGTCAAAACATTTTCCGTTTTAAAAGGAATACCCAAACATGTTCAGAAAAAACATGGGGAACTCACTACCTTTATAGGGTAAGCAGGCAGGGAGTGGTGAAATTTGGCAGCATATGGGAAGTTCATCATGGCAAGGTCACCGTAAATCTCGCTCAACCAGCTCTTCAACTCGTAGGCACCCCCATTGTCATCGGTGATCTTCTTGCACAGCCGCCACGTATCACTCAGCCATTGTTTGCCTTCATCTGCAACACAGCTGCAGTTCTTGTACTACTATCTGTACACACTGGCACTAAATGAACAAGCTGCATGATGTATACCTCATTCTACAACTAATGGAAGAGTGGGTAAGTAAACATGCCAAAAGTATGGAAACCACACAATTTTGTTGTTCAAAATGCCCGGAAGTCTCTTTCGAGACTAGTTGTGGGTACATGGAATTTGTTTCTATGTACGTAAAATTTGCTGTGGTGCAGCAAACATCATAAAATACATTACAGTCAGTTACCAAAATTATAACTACTACCATAAAAAAACTGTACCTTACCCTTTCGCTGCAGTACTTTACAGTACCTGTTGCAACAAACAGTATAAAACACCTGTTCTACGAACACAAATTCAACAGTTACAGCAAATTTACAGCGTTCTCAGGGGCTATCAAAATATTAAAAGAATAACAAATGAATAGAAAAATTCAACAAGCAGCAACTAAAGATTATTAAAACATATAGGTAGGTACTGTATTTGACAAATCACAGCAATACCATACAACCAAGTGCTGCCACCATAAATTGGTAGGCCAAAGCTGTAAAACACGAAAAACTGGGTGAAAAACTTAAAACTTAGGCTGGACCACACTTGAAGTGTGAGCTTGCTAAGATATTCCAGTGCTTGTCTGGTGAGTTAGGCCACCAGCACAACATGCTCTATTGAAGCCAGGAAGACTGTGGCTGATAATACAGTAGTGTTATTTTAATGACAATTCTTGGCTTATCATTTCCCATTAAGGCTTTTGCTTGTATTTGGAACAGACTAGATTGATTGTTGAAGATTTTATCGAAATTGTACAATTTTGTTTACTTTTTTTGTGCTTTAATTAACTGACCAACCACCAGTATTTTCTTTACTTTCTGTTTACGGAATGTTCTTGGCAGACGAACACGCAGTTCACCAGTAACTGTTGATATAAATTTCAAGTTTGTGTCATCGCCAAGTGACTGATACAAATGATGAACAATGGAATATATTTGAAGTGAAACGATGCGCACAATAAACTGAAGGTACCACAAAAAAACTGAGTAGAGATTCCTTTAACACGACGGCTCCCTTGCATGATACCATGAGTGAACCCCAAGATAAGAGTGTGCCTCCGCTAGCTGAGCCATAATATGTAACACTGGTACCACTACAGTACCTATATACCTTACCATAGATAATTTTGCTCCGACAACATTTACCAAAATTGGTGACACTGGTACCACCATAGTACCTATATTATACCTTACCATAAATAATTTTATTCAGACAATATTAACCTATTATTAAATCAATATTTTATATTTAACACGTGTTTGTTTAACACCAGTAACAATTAAACATGGGACTTTAAGCAAAACACAATTTTTTATTTACTTGGGGGTAAAATAGGTTACTATACTGCAGTTTGATTTTGTGACAACAGTGATTTTTGGGCAGTGTTCTTGGAAACAACGAACAGCCGTAAAATTGTGGTCTGCTGCATATGGCTGAACAATTATCTTGACCCAAAGAAGAATAAAATTATGTCTTCGCTCCACAGCAAAATTTATTACCTATGCTATACTTCAGAGCCATTTACATTTCTGTGAATCCTATTTAAATTGTGAATAAATTTGCGAGAAAACATTCATGGAGAGTAAGAATTACTCTTATTTTAAAGTTTCATAATCTTTCTTCACATTTGTTAGGTATTAGCCTGTACAGAAAATATTTAGTTTACATGAATGTCAAAATTAATGCTTGGAAGTGAAAATTACCATAAATAATAGTGTATTTCTTACGAATTCTTGTGTTATCTTAGTGAATATTAACCAAACAAATACTTTGATATAATAGTTTATTGACTTTATATCATATAGGTAGTTAGGTCACAGAATAAATAACTAGTAACAGACATTTTACGAGTTCATACAAGTTTGGTTAGGCTGCAGTTTAGTAGGATCGATTTTATTATCTGTGAGGAAATTGACACGTAAATAACATCACATTTACCATTTTTAAATATGTAGATGAGATAAAAATAATACAGTATTTACTGAAATGTAAGCAATTGTTTAAACCAATGTCTCAAATTCCACGTGACTTTGTTTACTTTCCTGTACGCCCCAAGAGTTTGTACAATAACAATGGTTAAAAAGCTAAATTATGTCACTTCTAATAGAGTTAGTTATTATCTGATGTTGACCCTCGAATCGTCATGTTTACCATTTTAAAATATTTAGTTAATAATACAAAATAATTACAGTAACTCAAGTACTACAAATGCTACATAAACTAATGTCTTTAATCCAAATGGTATTGTTTACATTCCTGTATGCCCTGAGAGCTGGTACGATAACAACACTGAAAAAGCATTCCTTGTCACTTCTGTTACTAACTTATTTATTCTGTGGTTAGGTTGATACTTACAGAACAGTTGTATTGGTGAACTGACGAAAGCAAGTTTCTTTGTTCAGTTCATGCAACTGTAATACTTCCTTTATAAATATTAAAATTTTATGTCAGACTATAAACACTATTCAGCTAAGCTATGTTTAATAAGCTGTCTAGTTGTTCACAATAATATACAATGATAAACATGTAAGGATTTTTAACAGTCATGTTTACTTATGAATATTTTTAGGTGTATTTGTTTTCAAGCTCTTTGCTTAGTTGATTTTATCATTTTAAAACCATAAAAAACCATTCCTTGTACTATTAACCTATGGATGCTTAAGGTATTTTTAGCGTGATATAAAAATAAAAGACAAGCTAAATAATTATATTTTCTTGGTCAATATGTGCTGTGTATGTAACACATCATTTCACTTTTATCTAAATCTTCAACAGTACTCAACTACAGTATACATTTTTGTAGCATACACTCCATGTTAAACCACAAACAAAATTCTGCCCATCCAACAACTCGTGAGCAGTTGATACAGCACTACCTTATCCCTACAGACTAGAGATGTCACAAAATGACAATTGTTTCAAACAAAGAATGTCAAATTCTAATGTTGATCAAAAATAAACCTTGAAATAACACCCCAGAAAACAATCACTAAGGCCAAACAATTAACAAACTTTTAGATTACAACAACATAGTTACCTCCACAGCTGAGACCTATTACAAGAAAGAATGAAAAATTAATTGAATCTTCCATTAGCTGAGCTTTATCGAACAGTAAATAATGTACGTACCAGTGGCTGTGACATTGTCAATGGCTTTCCAGGAGCGCCTGATGGAGTTGCTGCACTCTGGTGATTCCCTAGTGAAGTCTGCAGTCACAGTCTTGGCAAATGTGTTGCATGGGTTCATGCCAATAAACTGCCATATTGGAGCCGACGATGCAATGGCCCTAGGACAGCAAGAATGTCTCACTTTACAATTAAACATCATTTCTGTAGACTACATTAAATTAAGGCAAAAATTAACCTTAGGGAAACATAGAGCAAGCCATTAAGTCCCTGACAATTTCGCTTCACGACTTCACGATACAGTATGTTCTACATCATACTCCAGATTAACCACACTGAAAAAAAATAACAATATATGTTGAGAGTTTAAAACCACTGCAGTGTAAAAAATTACAAGAATTTAAAAACAACTATGCATGTTTGGTAAAATATTTAAACCCACATTGATAACTCTAAAATGAATGACTGAACTACAGATAAGAAATATAAGTTTACTGCAAACTGTAAGTTGTATTTTGACTTGATTTTCTCATTTTGGCACAGCTTGTTTTACTGCACAGTAGATTAAAGATAAATTTGAATATATGTACAGTACGCTGCAGAAATACCCCCACACATTTTTGACGTAAATAACAAAGCAATGCTAGAAGGAATTAAAAATGTATTCCAAAGGTTGACTGAGCAATGCAAGCCATTCTCCTTCAAGTGATTTTGAAAATTATACTCTCTATATCATGACTGTCCAATCCCATTCACTTTTGAAGTAACACCCTTAAGTTTCACATTACTCTGCTGGTCATGTCTGATGGTACTGTCGTGATTTCATGACAAATGGCAGCCTTCAGGCCCTCCCATGCTCATGGTTGATGTTGGTAGACTTGCACCTTAAGATATCTCCAGAGAAAGAAATCACACTGTGCAATTAACAGGGAAGAGGCTCACTACAAAATGTCACCTTGTAAGATCAGACACTTTTATGATGTTCATTGATTACAACACAGTGCTAAACTGGAATTTCAAAACCAATTTGCTAAAAGTTTTTTTAAACAACTTTCCAGGTTTTTTAATGGTTACTAAGAACGGTCATGTAAAATCTGGTACTCGTAGTCGTAAAATTGGGACAAGACAGTACAAATGAAATGAACCTTACACTTCAGGCTTTAAATATCTGCTGTAAGCAATACAGCTGGGCTGTATGCAACTGGAAGTTACGTAGCCTATGAACAATCACGTCAAACACACTTCCCTTGGGTTGGCTGCTCATTCAAATGTGGCCACACAAGTAACATATGAAGGAAAGTAAAGAAACAGAAGCAAATGCAAAATATAAAATAAGACGAATGAAGAAGTTGGGTGAAATGACAACACAAAACTGACAGATGTTTCAACATACCCTGCAATAATGTGTGGGTACTTCAACTTGAACCATGCAGACAGCATTCCACCATAAGAACCTCCCATGGCAATGACAGGACTCTTCTCTGCACCCTTCACGCTGGACTTGAGGAACTCTATCAGGTCCACAAAGTCTGCAATGGCTTGTAGAGAGGTCAGGTAACCAACTTTCTTTGGGTGCTGAAGATATCCACACATCAAAACACATTTGTATGTGTCAAACCTAACTCCATACAAGGTAAGTAGAAATGTTCAGATTATTTAGTAAGTACATATTAGTTGAATTGATGTCTTGAATCATTTAATATTAACAAGAATTAGTACTTTTGACTTGGTATGTAGGCCTATAAAAATTATTACTGTGCGAGATTTTATCAGCATTCTACCTTTATATTATCACAGGGAAAACACACACTTTCGTCATAATTTTTTTCATAGTAATACCAATTATAATTGTGGGTTACAGTAATTGGCTACAGTATTATCAATTATCATTGGGGCACCAGATATAGATCTCCACAAATAAATAAAATGTATAAGATTTTCATTAACTCAATCATCACAATTAGTAGTTGGTTTAGTAGGTGACTGAAGAATATCTGTAGATTTAACTAATTTCACCTAAAATCTGGTATTTCTTCAATCTAAGCTGCTATTAATTTTATCTCTACCTAGAATAAATTTACCATGAATATTATTGGAACAAATACAACTTATTGTTTGATCATTAGTAATTACTGTATTTTGCTACTGTATTACTAGTTATTGTATTGTTAAGTAATATCTCTATCTGTTCAAGCTCAAGAAAATCATAGGATGATACAGCAAACCCTGGGATCGCTCGTTATCACAAATGATAAAGTGACTGCACTAGCGAAGCAACGGTGCCTGTGATTTGCATGGAAGCTACGAGGCTGCTACAGTTGCAGATGACAAGTCAGTGGTTTAAGTCCGCTAACATTCTGATTTACTTCCCCACCAGACTACGTAAGTGAAGCAAGAGTGCCAACAAGAATATGCTAGCTGCCCACAGTGTAGCCCAGTACACTCTACAGATCTAGGGCCAACAACTATGGTGACAACAAAAGCACACTAGAATTGACCACCGCATAAATTAGAAGAGAAGGTTGACAGACATCCAATTCGTTACAGGGGCAAGAAAATTAATCAGTGTTTTCATGCAAGGTGCAGTCAATTTTAACTAATAAATAAATTACTCTCATTCCCTAAAACAGTGACGCCAGCAGCCCGGCGAATACGTGGGGCAGTTCAACACAGCACAAACCTCAATGTCACAAGGTACAGTACATATTTTTTCACCTGGCAGCATTGACACAGAAATGAGAACAAGCACTGGAGATGAAGATGCTATTCTGAAGGGCACAATACAGATTCCCACCATCATACACACTGGTAGATCACAAATGGGCAACGGTTCACCTCTTACTATGTACCACCAGAATCCACCCATTTACCACATGAACATATAGTTTAAAATCCCCTTCAAACAAATTGTCAGGAGAGACTCTCATCACTCTTACTACCCCCACAGTAGAAAACACCACACCAGGAACTGGGCAATCGGTACCCTAAATTGGAGGTCTGGGAAGAAAATAACAATGTGATAGGAAAACAGAAATACTATTATTCACAGCAAAAGTCTAACAAAATTACTCCAAATGCTGCACAATAATCGCAAATGCTGCATGATAATCAATTACTACTTCTATTAAACTTACCGAAAAAGACTCATTTCCAAAAGGTAAAGACTTCCCATAGTAACGGTGCTCTGCAAATACTATGAGGGCATCAAAGTCTGGAGCAACTTCCCACATGAAGCCCTAAAAAAAGGTACAGAATATTTATGTAATTCAGCTGATACAGAACATATACATTTATAACAACAATAATTTTTTTTTAAAAAGCAATGGTACACAAAAAAGAGTGTAAAGAAAAAATACAATCAGCTGTTCACAAGCAATTTTAAAAGTGTTTTGATATTCAAAGCATAACAGTGACAACTCGGTTTCGGTGGAACTTATGTCATGCCTACTTCTTAACATTAACATGTCAGGCAAAAAATATTTTGTAAGTTTTACTAATATTACCTGATATAACACAGTTAATATTACATTGTTCACTTCAAGAAATATCTTTCCCAAGCAATAAAATAACACAATAATAGACAATATCTAAAATATGTACCTCTTTAGCACAAAACAGGCATTTATGACTCTAAGCCACGTAAAATTTGAAATAATAGCTGTAACACATTGAACTAGAATAGTTAAACAATTTTACTTTCATTTTCACTGTCTTTTCATCCGCATAGTGCAAAATATTTCATTAATTGTTGATTCACGGTTCTAAATATAACAATGTATTTTGATCACCTTAGCGCAGTAGTTAAAGATAAAAAGAGAACCATTTGAACAGAAAGTGAGTCATAAAGCCATGATCTAAATATTTGTAACAAAAAGGTGCTACTAAAAACTAATTAATTACATTAAACAAATATTCACACAGCAAAATCACAATTTAGAACATTTACAGTGATTTCCTAATCATATGTACTCAAATGTTATGAGAGTACTCAAAAATTATAATATTTCATAAGCTATTGAACTGACACATACTGTGTTTTCTATGAAGAGCTCAATAGTCCCTTCATTGCCAGTATAAAAGAAGATTGGACCTCCATTTCCCTTCCAGTATGAATCATTGATGGCATAACGAAGTGGGAAAGTGTCTTGTAACGCAAAACTGAAATGATCAACCTATAACAAACTCAGTACATTACCAAACAAATAACAGCAAAAAATTCACAAAACTTTTATGTTTTCTCTATATTTTTTGAAAAAATTGCTCATCACAAAATAATTTTGTTAATTCACTGATAAATAATTTACCATTAAGTAATGAGAAAATTAATTTTTAAAAATCACTATACAGTACACTGTGATACATTTTTATTCTACATTTAAAAGGACTGAAATTATGACTTGCTAAGTTAAATACAGACAAGTTCTAACATGAAGCAACAATATCAGTTCTGAAATATGACTAACAAATCAAATAAAAATTTTGTAATTAATAAAATTACACAGTTATTTTAGATAAATTAATAAAATGTACACCCACCAAAACATTGTAAGTTTTCATTTCATATTGATATCCCACAGTTTTACCAAAGTAGCAGGAAGCATGAATGAAAAGTATAAAAGAAAAAGCACACAGATACATTTTAACAGTTATAAATTTGTTTTCATTATAAACCCACACCAAAGCACATACTGGTTACAACAAGAAGCCAAACTCGTTTATAAATATTGTAGAGTTTCACAAGTGTTTGTTTGTACAAATAAACAGTCAAGTATGAATATATGTAATCACTGATAAGATAAATTTCGAAACAGACATCAGATAATGTAAATCTGCTTTTCAAAGTTAGTAATACAGATTTACCTAAGAAACCATACAATTCAGTAAGTAGCAGTTGCAAAACCAAACCAAATTTCAGAGATTCAGCTTGATAAGTATGCCTCTAAGTGAAATTTGGTGGCACTCAAGATGCCTATTGGCAAAAGAGGCCAAAACCATCCGTATTAAATCAGGAAACATGTATATCAAGTATATTACACATTCTAGTGATGTGCACATTATGCTCACTACAGAGATTTGTAGACTTACAGACTATATTTCATTTAGGTGACGTGATTATAAGTACCACAAATCATAAAAACCCACAACAATAGGTCGAACCTCAATTCACAAGTGGATCCAAGAAATTACGCGGTTTTCTTCACAAAACAGATCCTTCAATCCATGTGAATCACTTGGAATTGTGTAACTCATCAAACAAGACAGCATGTTTCAAGTTCCATAACAGTACAGTATTTTCAAGCCCAGACTAAGTAAGTGTACATGTCATAAGTGGCTAGCTGTAGCTACAGTACTTTAGTGTGCTGGTTCCGTAAGTCCATACTACTGTACACGGTAGTTACTGGAAAAGACCGACATCAACTGAGGTCCCAACACTGAGCCAATGCAACTTCACAAACTATTCCCTTCCTGCTGTCTGAAGCAAGTCGTTGCGGTCTGTGCAAATGTTCATTCAGTCTTTTGACAGCTACTCTACTGTTTTACAATAAATATTTTACACTCTTTATTACAGTACACTCTTATGCCTGACTTTATCAATGACGTACTACTGCTCAACCGACCAAATTAAAAGATAATCTCATGAAGGGACAGTACAGCTCTTCCTCTCTTTAAGAATCGCGCAGCAGGTAAAACAGGTACACACAGCAAAAATTTCTATGCACCGTCTGCAAAACATTCGAGAATGTCAAAAACGATAATGTGGTTTCATATATGGCATACAACTTTTCAGTGACACCCAACACTGTTACTGTACTTATGTTATTAAGGCAAATAAGAATGGCATATGAAGATACCCTATAAAATTTTATAGTAAACCCCGATTTTTTGGAGTAATTGGGAAACATCTGTAGAACATAAAGCAATGGTAATTATAAATTCCAAAAAGGCCCTATTTCAGTTGTCACATTGAATTTTATTATTTGTCACTTTTTTTATGTTCTAAGAAGAATGTTAATTCTGTGAAACCTATTACTATACAGCAAATTCTATTTACTTAGCACTACAGTGCAGATATGGTGATGGAGGTGATAACATATATTTATGTTGCGATCAGTCAGACAAACTGTGAATGTAAAAATAATTTGCCTTACTGATTGTGGCATACTGTAATTATACATTAACAGCTAAATCGTAATGCCTTACTGTAGCACATGGTAGACAGAATCTGCAATAGTCACACATTTAACGTTTTCCTTACCTGAATTTCAAAAAAAAAAAAATAAATAATTAAATAATGTGACAAACCAATCCTTACGAAGGTAAATGGTATGCACATAAAAACTTTTATAAAAAATAATTTCAGTTACCAACAAAATTATCCTCTAAAATTTGTCTTGAATTAGCAATAAACTTCTTGTAAAATGTTTTTTTCAACTGTTATGTTTTACTTTTAAACTTCCCTATTTTAAAATGCATAAACTGTTACTGTCAAGCCTATAAATACAACAGCAGACCAACAAAAAATGGCTAAAAAATTTTGATTACACAAATAAATTGATACACCAGTAAAACTAAAACACAGAAAAATTATTGCAACTGTCACTACAAATAAGATGATGATAAAGGCATACCTGTTCAGAAATGGTGCGTGGAATCTGTCGTCCAGAAGTGTGGATAGTTCTACATAATTATGTCTCAATACACACAACTTAAAGAAAAGCATATGATGGTAAACATCAATTGAAAAATCTCTAACACTTTTAAATCTTAAATGTATCCTATTAATCACAAAACCTTATTTTAAAACATACAGTTTTCATGCAAGTTCTTTGAAGTCTGAAAGTGCATAAAAACACATTTTTACTACTGTTGATTTCCTGTAACTTATGCATTTTTTTTTTCAGTAGCTAAATGACAACTGAGTGTGTTCTGGGTATATTATATTGCATTAAGGTTACAGTGATATAAGGTAGCAGTCACCCAATTACTTTGTGGTCACATGCTTAAAGAAATTTTTCTCCATTAATACATGGTTATTGGCATTTAGCAATGTACAATAACTTTCATTTTATGCTCGTCTTCAATAGCAAAAAAATCTTTAATTTTATCCATTCTTGCATTTCTGCAGTATTTGAAGTCTTTGTTGGGGATTGGTTTTCATGCGTTGAGAGGACAGAAGCATTATTTATCCATTACAATTATGCAACTACCAGAAAGATTAGGTATGTTTACATGAAACAAATTTTTCGAAACTACTGTGATTACAATGTGATAATCAACACTTTCCCGACAGAATCCCTCTGGGATTGTTTTTTCTCTGTTTTGTGTGTGTTTCATGTGGGTTTTTTTTTTTGTTCTTTTTTGCACCTTGTCATTCAACACAAGTTTGATCAGCAAAACTTGAGCAATGGTGAATGTCCACAAACCAATAAATTCTACTTTCCATTTTAGACTTGAAAGTAAATCCCTACTAATACATATGCCAGGAATAAATTGTGTATCCAAACCTGCATGAGCAGTAATCCATTGGCCTGCTCTGTGTGTTTCAGTACATCTAAGTGTTTCTATAATGATGTCAATGTACAATGAAAGTACCCAAGTTTCATCAACAACATATTGTTACATGTTTAGCCGGGAAAGGGGAAGATAAATAAGCTAGAGATGAAAGGTAACAAGAGTTTATTAGAATAGAGAACAAGGAATAACAGCAATACAGAAATAGAGGGAAGTGGAAGGGTTAGGGTAAGGCGAGACAGGAGATAAGTAAAGGATCGCTCTCCTTCCCTAAACCAACAGGAACTCACCGCTCATGCTGCCGTTGGAGCTAGTTCTCTAGCCAGAGATCGCACCCAGACTCGAACCCAGAGTCCCTAGGTGCGTTCACCGCCCGAGCAGAAGACTAACTCGTCGACCCTCTTCTCCAACTCCAACTCCCCCGGATAGCTAGCTCGATGTCTATACCTTTCTTCGCACCCCCACCAGGCCGTCAAAATCCTCCCCTCTGATTGGCTCCCAGCTATGCCCAGAGGCGGAGCAATCCATGCCGAATCCAGGAGTTTGTAAGGTGTTGGGTAAGTGTTAAGACCAACGTAACTCCTCGAGTCATTGGATTCCTGGGATACCACTGTTGCCGCAATCCGCCACTTTTTGGTGACTTGTTGATTACCCAGCACCCACTTACTGCCGTCCTGCGACGCCACCGACGCCGCGTGGTTGTGCAATCGTCCTCCTACTCTTCCGCGACAGCACCGACGATATTGCAACAATATGTACATCTTACTTTACTCCAAATAGTCATTTGCCCTTATTTCTCTTAGGTTCGCTTCCCTCCAAGTAACAATGTCTTTATGATCCTTGAAAGAAATGTGCAATGGGCGTGCATTACTGGATTTAGTTGCTTGGACATACTCCATTATGAATGGAGTATGTCCAAACAACTAAATCCAGTCAATGTCTGCTCTCTCCACCAGAATGTGTGTCTTATTTTTACACTTCCTTAACATAAAGTCAACCAATTTCCTTATTTACATAAAGTTAATTTTTGTTCACAGCCTACACAGTGGTTCTTTTAGGGAAGGTGTATATTTTCTGAGGGAGTAAAAGTTTTGAACTGGCACCAATGTTTTGTTGTTCATGATCTTGAACATAGAAAACTTGCACATTGGTTCCCATAGGATATCTTGCCAATAGCCACAGGACCAGAACACATTTAAACCCCACCCCCCTAACTTACTCTCGAAAAAAATTTAGGGACTCATTCTGTCACTCTTTAATGATTACAAGCCTCATAACATTGTCACAAGAAGGGTGTCTAAATAAACCCTATCCTAAAGAAGTCGTACAGAATGTTATTGTTCACAAATTAATATAACAGACAGAGGTACAAGTACTTACAGATGATTCTTGTAAATTGGTACACACGCGCGAAGGGACGAGACACATTTTTCCGCGAATGTATGGTCGCCACGATTCGCCAGTATCAAACTGGCTTCCTCGGGCGGCAAGACACGACACACTGCAGTCCAGTCGGCAATGTGTGCCGTTACCTGTAGGCCTAGCGGCCGGAAGGCGAACTAAGCATGGCATAAATTTCAAACACGGAAGAGTAATATAGGTCAGGTTGTGATGGCTTTTAATGGACAGGGGGGAAAAATGGAATTATCTGATATTGAAGCCTGGAGGCTGTCTAGATTTTGTAATGTATTGATGGGCCAGTTCCCAGCGTCTGAGCTCTGAACTGTTGCAAGAAGATGGCAAGGATTTCATAATTCTGGTGCTGTAGCAGGAGTGAAAGTGTTTGTTGTGGGAAAACGCATGAGCTTCAACTGGCTTTTCTTGTGAGCAGTTGTTGAGTCCAGCTAAGGCTTGCTTTGTGACAGCTCTGTGGCCATTCATTCTCTGTCTTAGAGTTTTGGTAGTGAGGCCCATGTAGTACTCTGCATCAGTGTTTGCACTGGAGCTGGTATATCAGGTTTTTTGCCTAGGGGCCTATTTCTGCCATTCTTTTATTGTTCAGTAATGTTATGCTTGGTTTTTATTATTGACCTTAACATACAGAATGTTGCAAAACTGCAAGTCAATTTTTCGGGGGGACAATCCTCACATCCAGAGGAACAAAAATATGTTACATGAACACAGGTCCAAAAGTGCACAGTTTCTGCACTACAACTCGCGACACATTAACACAGCACTTGTGCTGGATCATGTTACTGTAAAATGCCATCAGAGCTAGTAGTAGCCCCAATACCAGATGAGACATATAACTGGACGCAGTGCATTGTCTGCTACTGTACAGTATCATGTCTACAGGCTATGCAAGTATGTCACGTGCTGGGAGCAGTAGTGCAAAATTTGTGCATTTTCTGACCTATGTCCATACGAAATTTTTGTTCTTTTAGCTGCGAAAATTTTTCACCCAAAATATTGACATTCACTTTTGCAACATCCTGTTTACTACCAAGCCCATGTGATGTCTAATACAATGTAAAATGTTCATCTGAATTTAGCTATAAAAATGCCACTGCAACATATTTCAGTTAATGTTAAATTTTAATACTCACTGCATTTTTTAAATTTTTTAATACTGTATATGTGATGTGACTTTTATGAGGGTGGTACCTCAGATTTTCTTAAATTGCTTTCTTTTTTTTTATGAACCAATTACTATTTCAACAGTAGTCACTGTAAGTTGTAGAATTCAAACACTACAACAACTGAGAAAAAAAAACATAAAAATGTAGTGAAAATAAAAAACTTTAATTTAATTCAATGTACAAAACAGTTATAAATACGAAACATAAATACAGTATATGTTATATCACAGCAGGATAACTGCAGGCACATTACAGTGTTAAATAAAACAATCACTGCAGAAGCCATTAACAACAAAACACAATGTTGTATCTGTTATTCCTCTACACGATTTTTGCAGAAATTAAATATTTTTTTTCTAAACCTCATACAAGTCTAAGCGGTGGGTTAGAAAATGCTAATGACGTGCAGTTACAAGGTAGTATTCCAAATTGGTTACAGAAACACTAATCACTTGACAATATTCGTCATTTAAATTATAAGTCCTAAAACTGCAAGTTAATAATGCACTTTGATGAACAAGGAGAAGTATTTTAGAAGACAATCATCAACTTATAACTTCTGTGTCTCCCTTTTCCAATTTTTAGAGAAATTAGAGTTTGCTAAGTTAAACGTCATTCTCACAGAAATTCTAATTAGCAAAATTTCCTTCGTTAGAAAAAAGTTAATACATAATCACGTCACCAACTGCTTAGTTGAGTGCACCACCTTTGCCAGTCCACAATTCCTTCAGTTTTACGCTGCAGCCGAGGTCCCGCAGGGCTGACTTTATGTCGTACTCGTGTTCGTAGGCCTTTCCGTGCTTCTTCAGAGCTTCCTGGAGGATCTCCTCAGCGTTGCGCTCCAGAAAGGCACTACACAGAGCTCTGTCTCTTGAGACAATGTTCCTTATTGCCCAGCTGCCTTGTTTCTGCAATACATACACAGTATACACTAATACTTAGTACAACAGTGCAAAAATATACACATGTACAGAGCACTAAACCTTTACAAATGAACAAGACAGTAAACCAATGGTCAATAAATTACCATTGAAAATTTGGTAGTATATGACTAATGCAGAACTGTATTTCATTCTGAAATATTATCAACAAGGAACAATACTTATCACTTTTACACACAACTTAAAAGACTGCAAAATATTAATCATGAAATACATTTTTCAATAAAAGACTCTATAAGACATCTCTCACACCAAAACACGATACGTACACTACTATTTATTTGTTACCAAACCATCTGTGTGTAGCACAAAAAACATTATTAGGCATGCTGATATGCTGTAGTAATTTCAAATTTGTTACAGTTTTGGCAAATTAAAAAAAAAAAATTTGGGAGGTTTTACAAATCTGTTATAAAACCCATAAGACAATACTTGTTTCGCTGCTACAAACTAAATGGTCTTATCTTCTGTATGTGTGTGGGAGAGATGAGTTCGACAGTCCTCTCCAGAGATTATTTTGATATTAACGTGCAAAATGGTGCCATTTAAATATCTTTTTTAAATTAACAACAAATATGCAGCAGTGATAATTTTATATATTTTTTTTAAAGATGTAAAGATAGCAAACCTTTTTGTTTGGGAGGGTCATGACCCCTGCCCTCCCTGCCTTTTCCCTATATCCATGCCAGTTTTGTACAATATAAGAATACCCAGGGTGTCGAAAAACATTATTCTTAGTTAGCTGAGAAAATACATCCAAAGCCCTTTCCAAAATCCTGTTTGTTCTGGTTAGCTAACAGGCAGCTTCTATAACTCCTGGGGGTATCTGGTAATCTATTAATTCACTGACCATTCAGTCCTCCTGGAGTGTTCTACTGCCATAATTTTCTAGACAAACTAACAAGGCTTGGCTGTGAAAAACAGGTTTGCGAAGCACCAACTTACGGAGACAGCTTCGTTATTACTGTAAGTTACCTGTGTGGACAGCCACTACGTATCTGGCAAACATATCTCTAAAAGAGCTATGTTTGTTTACAGAATTTTCATACACTACCCTACAACAACACTGTTTTTTCTTAGAACCAGAAAGGATGCTGCATTTCCAGCTTCCTTGGATAATTATCATCAGTTCTCATCTTGAACAACAACACAAGAGCTGAAGTGACGCACATCAGTCACATCTAGTCACTGTAGTGATTGCCTAGACAATTAACTAACAATCAAAATAACTAAAAATCAAAATAATATGCCAGGTTAGACTACACAGCAAAATGGACTACTGGTATTTTAAAATAAATGGACAATTCATAGGAGATACAAAAGGCTGAATAATAATTCCAATTTAACCCACACTTCAAGAACAAACTTCGCTTAATCAAACAAAAATGTACTTTTTGTTCAATACAAACACTTAATGAAACCACAAACTATATTCAGTTTTCCTTCTTGCAATCCAAACATATAGACAGATTTAAAAAAAATACAAATACTACCCTACTCGCTTCAGCGAAAAGAAATATTGCCTTACAATATACGGAATAAATACCGAGAGATGAATTCTAGAATCAGATGGTAATACAATTTTGATAATTAACTTAAAACGTCCATTTTAATTAAACATTTAGATCAAACTTACATCTACTCACTGGTAACTTTGTCCCGAGTAGTTAGGTGTAGTTTCTTTACAAAATTTACTAGGGAACAAACACTTCAAACAAATCAAAGTGTTCAGAAATGCTGGCAGCAATGCTTTCTGCTGGAAGGCTTCTGCAATGGTTCTTCTGCAGTTGGAGATAGAAGGAAGTCAGGGTACGAGATACGTGAGGAAGGGAATAGCTGCGTCAATCTGTGTTGGAAGCTACAAAAGGAGCGCTTATTTGCCAAACTGAAGCAGAGAGCGCCGAAGCTAGGCCTACATGTGCCTTGCGGTCAGCTGATGTGATTTACACAAGATAGGTGTGCAACAATGTCTGTAATGAGTAAGATTTTTTTACGGCTCTGAAAGCAGCATAGCCTTAACCGACAGCTTTTTCCATACATAAAATATTTTGTTTACCCACATGTCAGTTTGAAAGTTAACTGTGGCTTCATCATTTCTCTGTAAAACTAACGCTGCTGTTTTCAAACGAACTGCAGAAGAAGCATGAGTGAGTGAGGGATTTTGGTCAGCACTTAACATCGACGTCTTCAGTGCTTGTGAGGGATGACATGAGATGAGTATGGAGCAGTGCCGGAATGAAAGGGCTGGGGAAACAGAAGATCCCCCAGAAAACCCGACCGACCAATGGCATCATCCAGCACGATTCCCACGTGTGAAATTCCGGGGACAGACTCCGCTGGGAATTGAACCAGTATCGCCTTCGTGGGAAGCGAATGGTCTAACCATTCGGCCACTGCGGCCCGTTGCAGCACAAGCGTAACCAAGTTTTCTATACTATACAGATTCCCTACACAAATCCTACAGTTTCTCACAATGCTAAATTAGTTTTAAAAAAAATTAATTTAAATTTAAACGGAACCTGAAAGTATGCGTAAAGTTACCAAACTCTACTACAATATGCTTTCAAACTGTATCTACATGACACTCAGTATCCAGAAAACACTGTATTATAGAGTATTCAAACTCATATAACATGTAAACACACGTACCTACACACCCACACACAGTAGCTTGTCCTTTAAATTATTGCACACTGCCAGTGAAGCTAGTTGTAGACAAATTATTATACTAAGTAGACAACAGCGACCAAAAGACAAAATATTTTGTATTGCTTTAGCAAATGGTTACCTATTTCATGAAAGTTTACCGACCCTTTTTTTCATTCTATAATAATGTTTAGGGAAACAATATGGATTGACACCCATCCATACTAACTATGCCCTCTCCTTTGTTCCTAATTGAACAATCTTTAGCTAACAGTGGTATATAAACATGACTATCTCATTAGCAAAATTACAGTGCCCCTGACCTGGAAACGGCTGTACCGAACACACTTACATGTTTAGACAATAGCCATTAATGAACAAGTCTCAAGTGGAGGGCGCAAGGTCGACTGAAGAAACAAATTATGTAAATAACCTTTGGCAAATAACTCTCCCCTCAGAATGACTGACAGCTTTCTGAAAACAATGTTGCCATGGGCAACACACAGTAACTTAAATTCAGTATGAGCAACATGTATAAATATCTCCCTGGGCAGGAGTTGTCACATTTGGTACCAACATACCAGAAGATTAAGGCACCAAGACTGAATATTTTGACAAAAACATGGGACCCAAAATAAGTTTTAACACTTATTAAAAAATTTCTATGTATTCATTAAAAATAATAAAAAAAAAAAAGATAGAAGAAATCTGAAGCAGACAGCATCTGGTGCTGAAACAGAACTGGCACTTCCTCTTTCTACGAAGCCATTCAAAATTATGTCTGTTGTGCTCGTGTAGTTGAAAAATCAGGGAAAATTACTAAAAAAAAAGACTAGAATGTTGGTTTATGTTTTTCACTAGAGTAGTTAAGTCATGTGTATTTCCTTTCTTGAAAGCCAGATGTACATGCTACATTAAATTATAATGAAAGGAAGAATGTACTGACTCGACACGAATCTTACGTCGAGGAGTTTCAGAAGAATGGAAACTATCTGGACGGACTCACAGATGTTATAAAAGACATGTTAAACTATGAATTTAGCAACATATGAAGGTTTTAACTATTTGTATTCTGTACAACTATGCTTTCCAAGGCAAAACCTCGCAGCAGTCTATCTATTACTAGTGAATAAAGTCACGTTGTGAGGTGACGCACAGAGAAGGTGTCAGAAGATAAGCAAGCATCAAGAAAGCAATTGAGAAGCACACGACTTGTACTTTGCCAACTGATAAAAGATGTGTTGAATGAACTTTTGAGCATGTTATAGATTGTAAACTAAGATAAAGACACGCTTAATAGATCAATGTTCACTGCAGCAATCAAAATTATAAACACACCTTGCGTCATGAAAACCAACATTGACCAGTCTCATGATGAAGCATGAAAGATTGAAATACGTACAACCCAACTACAGGTGCCGCATGCTAAGTTGATACTTTTAGAAAAGAACTACTAAAAAAAATCACTATGGATATTTCCATTACTACAGTACAATAATGAAAGCAAATAAGAAACCAATATGGTGAGAAAAATTAATTAACCTTTATTATTACAAGTCAACAAGTATAAAAATACCATAGTGTGTATTATTTATTTTACAAGTAAGTTATCTGTAGTACAACAGTAGGATAAAGGATGGCAAGCAGTTATAAAAATACTGTAGTTTCTCTGTATACTACGTAAAATTGCTAAAATATTGAAAATCATTTAATTTTTAATGGAATGTTTATTTTCAGGAAATATAAAAAACTTGACATAGAGACACGGTGTAGTAAGTGGCTGTGAAGGAACAATCAACAAGTCAATATATCGGCCAGCAGAACAACCTTTTGCCATTGCTTCGTGAACATTAGAGTGGTTCTTGTACTTCTTTTAACGAAAGCAACGTAAATATTAGTTAATGAGGAATTGCGAACTAATATTTTAACTTTAAATATGTTCCTAGAATTTGTGATACATTTTGTAGCTTGTTATTTTGTAGTAAGATTTATTTTAGTGGTTAATTTAGAGTAAGTGAAATGAGCGAAAAGAAGAAAAAGCTGACCGGTCATCGTCAGCAAGATTATTTTTAATGTAGCAAGAAACATAGCAATATTAACACGTAGAGGTGAAATGAAGAAAGGTCAGCTATTGCGGAAATAACTGCCGAACTTCGGAACCTGGTGCCATCGACAATGGATATTTGACACATGTTCATGTTTGTACAATTTTCCAATGCAAAGTTTTTCTTGGTTTTAGGCCTTATTTTTAAAATAATGTAAAAGTACCTTAACCCATTTTAATGTTTATGGATATCAAGAATCATTAGTGATACAGAAATTAACAAAAACCTATAACAAACGCTAATTAATATGTACAGTGGCACCTCTTTGTATCGAACCCAGATGTATAGAACGTCCACATCTACGGAACACATTCTGTGGTCCTACTTTCTTATTTAAGTATCTGCATTTCAAGACCACATCTATTTAATGTCTACATGTACTGAAATTTTTGCTACTCCCTTGAGAAACAATGAACAGAGATTCCACTGTACATATTCACAGTTATGACTGATATTTAGGTCTACTAAATTTTATGTATTTGTTTGTACACCTGCCATAATCAGTGTGTTACATGAATACTTATCAGAGGTTGTCTAAATAATTTCATATAGCAATGTACGTTCTAAGGTTACGCACATACTTCCAACTAAAAATACTATCAGTACAATACAAAAAACATAGTTACAGTAGAAGAGGATAAATTAATATTATTCCTTTGATAAATGCCTAACACAACTACCTCCCAGGCTCTGATTACAGCCTTATATTCCATGTATGTTATTTACCAGAAAGATGATTCATTTGGGAACATGTACTAGTTCTGTATTGTAAAGATATTTTTCAAGCATTCCTATTTTATGATATACTATTCCTTTGTGTAGGTTAGGCTTAGAAGAATTTTCGAATTGTTCACTGAAATGGTTTCAATGTCTTTTATATATGTATCAATATTATAGTTTTACAAGCACAATAGCACGTTCATTACCCAAGACAGTTGTTATAGCCTATTATGAGCTAGAAGCATGATGAAATAAGGGGAGTTGACTTGGACTTTGAATGCATTGTAAAAACAGTTAATTTGCAGTGTGATATAACAGGTGCCCTGTCAAAAGGTGCTATTACTAATTTTATAACTAAGAATAAGGAGAGAGATGAAGGAAAGAAACACAAAAGTGAAGATAGATACACACAAGTTGGACACAAGATGGCAGAGAAACAAACCAAGAATGGTGAACAATGTCTGTAAAGAAGAGTTTGGCTGTTAGGTTAACCAATTAAACAGACAAAGGGTTGAGGTACTCGCAGGCTGGTTACTTGAAGAGAAAAGGTAAACACAGATTCTGTAAGAAATCCTAAACACTTTCAATTCGTGATTAACAATATTATTATTACCGGTACATACTAAATTAGTTGTACACGTCATTGGCTGTGCTTAATTATGTACAATTTATTTTTTCTGAAATCTGGAGACAAAGATAGAGTACTTGTGTGCTATTAAAAGTTGCCAGCACATTTACAAAGTAAACCTCAATTTGGTTGCTTTTGTTATTTTTTTCCCAAGTAATTAGAACTTTTTGCAGCTCACAGTATAAACTTATTCTTTATTTTTCTGTTGAATAGCATGGAAGAAGTCTTTAATATTAAAAAAATGTATGTTCGCAACTCATTTTAAAATAGAAATGTATGTATTTATCAAACCATGTTATAGAAAGTTCTGTACAACTGATTTTTACAAGGTTTGCTTCAAGATAAGCCTGTGTGAAAAAGTGTGTGTAGCTTTACAGCGTTTCATGTTCACTTTACATTACCTGTACTATGTACGTATGCTATTTTAGAAACTAATAACACTAAGTCAAGTTTTTTTTTTTTACTTTTCCAGCATATTCCTTACTTTATTAGATTAATTGCAACCAAATATTTAATTTAGGTTTCTTGAAGCATGTGTAGAATTCAAAGAAAAATGATGTCAGAACAATTTTGATTACAACTTGTATGCCTGTATTCTTTTTGCTGCATAACTTAGTACATACGTATTAATTTTTTTATAATGGATCAATTTTGATACAATAAGTCATAATACTTCAGAAACAAAACAGGATGTTTATGTGGCTGAATACATATATTGTGTCCAGGACTGGTTGTGAAAATTGTTATGAAATTTTTCAACTTTTTTTAGATGTTGTTTGTTGATACAAGTCTGGCCCTATTTTAAAACCATTCATTTTTTTTTTTTTTAAATTTTCCTTGTAATTTTTTACTACTTATTTTCATTATTAGAAAATTAACCAGAGTCACAGAATTTTTTTAATTCACAACAGTATTGCATCAATGATTGAAATTACCGTACAATATAATGTAATTTTTTTTTGCAGTAGTGACATACTTATTTGACAAATTTCTTACAATAACATTAAGCTGTGGCAGTCACATGTCAACGTTACTGTTGAAATTTTTGGCAGCAGGATACCTGGTTGGTATGAAAACATATCCGAGCCGGTAGCACGCCTTCCTATTTGGAACATCACCGTGCAGCACCTATAAACTAAGTAAGCTTGTTTTTTGTTTGGTCCCTAAACCAAGAGATAAAATCATTTGTTTGAACTAACACATGCTACATTGTCCTTTATAGTACCAGTCTGACTGGACTGTCAATAGGCGGGAAGGACACCATCCTGTCCAAGCTAGAGCCAGCTGGTGTATGGAACTGTATGTAATACTAGCATTGCAGCCAATCACAGTGTAGTGGCTCACCTCATCTGCAATGCATCTATTCTCACCAGCACCACCAGCACCCTTCAATCCAAACAACTTTCACGACTAGCCAAGACAAGTGTATGTGTGTGTGATTTCTTTCCCTTTGGAATGAGATGAGAATTTAAATATTAATTCCATATTAAATAAAAATTATATAACAAGAATGTTTGTATTTTAGGGGTATACGTACTGTGTTTTGTATAAGTTTAGTAAAAATTGATAGATACTAATTGACAATAATTGTTAAATATTGTAGCATTTAACACAACGGAAGACATTATTAGTCCTAAAATAAACCTTAAATGTCTAGTTCACTATTTGTACTGTACATTTTATCTCACATTGTGACACATATTACAAAATATTAACAGTTATTGCCCATAATAAGTGGTCAAATTTTGCAACAGTAAAACAAAACAGGAGTAAAAACAGTTTTAAAAAATAATAAAATTTTATTGTCATTAAGCCAACAAGCAATCAAACATAATAAGAGACATAAACAATTCATACGAAATGACAACTATTCTTTAATACAATATTGAAACTAATGAACTCATCCATATCATAAACTGGATTAAAGGACAACCATTCACACAACCTTAATTTAAAAATTTTTAATGGTTAGTTTTGAGAACATATTGACAGTCTATTAAACAATTTAAGCCCAATTATACTAAATATATTTAAAGATTTGGATAGCCTCTTAAATGGAATATACATCTATATATGTGATTCTTAATTCTGGTGTTATGTGTTGTGACGGTGTCAACTTGACATCAGCGGCAGTTAACGTTTCTGGTTATGACGCAGTATTTTTCCCGAGTGGAAATTTCCATGGACATACTTTCGCCTAGTGCATAACTATAGTTTAATGGAGGTTACCTGGTAGTTGTGTGCGATGGCATGGATTCCCATGATGTTTTGTGAACAGACTTGAAATGTTACGTTAAACTTTAATAACACCGCACCTTCACAATTTCCGACGTCCGTCCTGGTTCCCTG
>PNEQ01011383.1:0-82259 GCA_003012365.1 Medauroidea extradentata | reverse complement strand
TAGGGCCACGATTTTGTCGCGAAAAGATTTTTGCCCCACTTTGTTTCAGTGTCTCTCGTGCACATCGGTAGCTCTGCTTCGTGGTTATTGGCAGCACGTCTTTGTTCAGACACGTTTCTCATTTGACTGCACCAATCAGAATAAGATTATTGTGACTACTTACGTCTGTAATTTGTCAAGGCAAGTGAGAGTAAAATTATCCAATTACACGAGATGTAGCAGACTTGTAGACGTGCACACGACGCATCGAAACCAAATGTTGCAAAAATCTTTTCACCATAAAATCGTGGCTCTACTAATGAATAGCTGTTGTTTGCTCGAGAACACAGATATTCTTGGAGACTAGCCTATGGTCATTGAACCCGCGATTTTTTCTGATATCTACAGATATGTGTCCGGTATCAGTTACTATAGTATTCGGTAACACTTCGACCTCGCATTACAAAGAATCTGGGTTCGACTTCAGGCTCCGACTATCGTGATACTTCGGTTTTCTCGTGGTTTCCCGAGACTTTCCAAGGGGATTCTGGTACGGTTTCTTATCAAAGGCCGTGGACGATTCCTCTCCCAGTTCCAGTTATGTTGACAAGATCAGTTTCAACAGTTTCTAATGACCTCGCTGCCGACGAGATGTCAAACTTACTTGATATTAACTGTCTCTTTTTGAGGACAGTAACCTTCATAAGTACGGCAATTGTTAAGACCATCTATTTTTCGGTAACATATACGATTGCGTGATACATTAATATATTATCCAAACGACTGCAGATTTTCTTAAACGACTAGCGACGTATCTTTATGCCAAGACATTTCCTAATTGGCACGACCAATCAGAGTTACGCACCCTAGTACTGAACGCCTGTGATTTGAAGGCAGGAACATGAACGTGTAGTAGATCGAGTCGTCCAGTCACAGAAATATATCCGAACACCAGCATGAGCAAATATGCCTACTTCATAAGGAATATTATCACGAAATACGCGTGGCCTAAACCATGGAAGTGGAAAATTGAAGGGGTGGTGCGAAATTAGAGTTCTTTTTTGTCAGCAGACTAGAATCCAAACGGCTGTAGGCTCGTTCGACGTCTCCCTTTGGTCGAAAATGTCCAAGCTTTGGCCTGTAACTGGAGGGTTTTATGCCATAGTGAACCATGTCTATTTTTTCTGAAATGTGAAAATGTATTTATTTTACCGTCATTAGCTGTATATCTAACTGAATAAACACAATCATTTAATGTGATACCAATTTTGAAGTTCGAGTTCATGTCCGAATTTGAACTTATACCTCCAGACATTTAAGAAACTGTATTTGGTTAACTATGCCTAGATATGGTGGTATATCGCGAAAAGGTTTTGTACCAACATACCCTTGAAAACACTGTAGTTTCTTGCGACATTTACGATTGGCTGTTGTACTTCTGACGTAACGTAGCTGTCTGCAGACCAATAACAGGCATCAAATATTACAATATCGGTATTTTTATCGGCTCAGTCAAATAGGGCAACAGCTCCAAGTACAAGCTAAAGCCAGTAATCTTCTGGTAAACTGAACGTGTGTTGAAATCCAGCAAACAGTCAAGTTTTCCCGCGATAAACCGTCATCTCTAACCATCATCTGTAACTATGCCATTACACTATATATTTAAAATTGTTACTGTATTTTGACAAATCTAATTTAAAGCGTAAATGACATCACATACAAGCTCGTGCCCAATGTATTCATTGATATCTTCAGGTCAGTGGACAGTGGATCGTTAGTGTGTCACCAAATAACCCGAATTTCGCATGCCTTTGCTTATTATTAGAGAGTGTTAATTCTAGCAATTAAATTTCAATCAAAATAGAAATATTCTACACTAAAAATTTGAATACGTATTCAGCCTAGAGTGAACTGATAAATTCGGATTAAATGGTAACCTAAACACTACTTGATAGGATTGAGGTAGGAGTGAAAGAGATCATTTATTCCAAATGTCGACGTGGGCAGAAGTGTGAAGCGTTTACGTTAAAAATACACTGGACTGAACTTAACGGAAAACCAAACGGTCATTAAATTTAACAGTTTGTTTGGTTACGTAAGACGTTAGAAGCGTCGGGGATCAATCAAATAAGAGTTTTAATATTAATAAACTAACGAGAATGCAAGAAATATAAATAAATATATTTGCAAATAAAGTCATGCCAAATTACACAAATGTTTGCCTTTTTTAATTAAGGTTACTCTATAGTTCACTGTATGGATTGAATATGTCCCTACATATTACTCTGTCCAGGTTCACTCCATCTTTAAATGCCAGCTTAAAAAAATTTACATTATACATAATTCAGTCCACGTTAATTGTTTGCTCACTCCATTATGGCACCAGTTAGAGATCGGTTCAATTCGGAACTTAATCTAAGCCCACCAATACGTTTCAAATATACGTACTTTTCATTTCGTTCGTATTTTATGGAGATTGAAGAAACATTTTCTGAAAGGATTCGAACAAATGTAAAGCATGCAGCAAAACAAGAAAAATAAACCTGTGTTTCATGATGTGAGGTAATATTGTCTACTAAATGGGATAGCAACCAATGCACAGATAGTTGAGAGTACACATACAATGAAAGAACCTAGCCTTCAGATTATTGTTCCTGCGAAAATTTCCTGACGCCACCCATTACAAGATAAGTGAAATGTCAGGTTGACTGAGTTGTAAGTAGGCAAGATTCCTGTATAAAGCCGAATTTCCATACTGACCCAATATCCATAACTTGGCAGGAATCGACTAGTATTTAAAAGGTGTTCGGCAGACGACCGAGCGTTGGCTATGTCAGGGGCTGATCCAGGTATAGAATGGAGGGGGCGAGGGGAGATTCCTTAACAAGTAGTTAGTAGCTATGCCCAGAGCGCGAGTCGAAGAATGGAGGGTCCGGGGGGCTGTCTCCCAGAAAACATAGGTCTGTAAGGTGCAAAATGGTGCTATTTAATGCGCTTCCTACGCAAAGAATTGAATATACCACTTTAAAAATCTGGAGAAAGGAAACAGCGAAAATTTAGGAAATAATTTTCACATATTTAACATGATGATATTTTAAAATCGTGAACTAAAGGCACAATTTTTATATTATTATTATTCAATGTTTTGTTTCAGAACACGTGCTTTGCCTTTAAAATACACGGTTATTATTTTTTTTTGTATTACCAGTGAAGATTTTATAATGGCTTCTAAGATTTACTGTACTAAGCCATGTAAAATTTAAACACAGCAGTTTTAACAGATTTAATACGTTGCTAGGTTTTTTCACAAGTGTATTTGTTCTTTTGTCAATATTTACTCATGAAAAGTGAGAAAACAACATAATTGGGTAACAGTACATTTCACTACTTAAACAGTACATATTCTATTCGTTTATATGTAATTTTAAAAGTACTGCTTGATTCTTTGGTTAAAATGTCATATCATCAATCTCTCACTGTCCTAGTTTACTTGTAAGAAATAGTTTTCACAATTTACAAGAAGTTGTGAATGTTATTGTTCTCTGCTGGTAAATTAAAGGGAATTATACATTTTTATGTTACACATAAATGTACACTATTACTTACGGTAGATAGTAGGCGAGAATTCTCGTTTTTCGTACGTACTCGGGTAGTAGAGTTTAAGTAACTTTCAGTTTAGCTCCGTTTTTCTTCATAAAATTACGCTATTTTTAAAAACGATTAATTTTATTACAAAAGGTATATTATTAAGAAAACGGATGACAAACCTTAACACAAATCTCTGGGTAACAACAATAAGTAAATACTTTAACGTCAATAAATCTAATAACTTGTGTTTACAGTGATGTAATCATCAGAGTGTCACTGCTGTGATTTGAGGCTTGAGGGTTTGATTCTAACTGCTGTTTAAATTTTCGTGTTAACTTTATTTTAACTTTGGAAAGAAAGTACAAAAGAGCAGTATAATATTTAATATAGTAATCACAAGTTCGTACATCTACGTGTACGAACATTTGATTACTTTTTAAGTATTTACTCAGCGAGTATACGTAACCAAATCCGAGGTAAAATTACTGAGAAATTGTGAATATTCACTGTTTCCTGTTGAGAGCGAAGAAGGAGCATTATCTCGAGATAGGGATGAAACTTCAGCATCGCAACTTTGAATGCCAGCCAGGCATACTTCCGCATGACGGAACTACCAGGGTCTGACCTAGTCTTGGGAAGAGAATGAGGGGCCCGAAGGGGGGAGGAGGAAGGGAAAGTGGGTATGTGAAATTCAAACGCGGTGGCAGGGCAGAAAGCAAATTCACCGTCATTCATCCGCGACGTGGACGGGAAACCATGAAGAGATATTCCCTTCGCAGAGCATCTCTATAGGTTAGGAGAACCATCACGCGCGTAGTGAAGAAATGCTAAGCGTGTGGTGAGCAGTCACAAGGTGAGCTGATGTTTGCACAGTACTGTACAATCTCGGCGCACGAAGTAGGATCCAGTAACAGCTGTACAACTGGGTGTAACAGAACGTAATGCGGCAGTTAACAAGCTAGCTGCAAGATACTTGGGTAATTTTATAAGATACCAGGAAGCAAACTGGTACAGTTGAGAACAAACTGAGTTTACCTTGCAACACTTTCACCACACGCCACTGCATTGTGATAATGTCCTGATGAGAAAAGAAGGGCTTAGAATGGTGGCAGTGTAAGTCACTTTCATTAAGAGGTGCTTTTTTCATTCATATAAAACATGTTTTAAAAGAAAGTTCCGTTACAATTATCTTCTTTTTTTTTTTTACTCAATTTTCGAAGTAATATTCAAATAATGAAAAATGCGTCGCTGTATTTTGTATGTAAAGGCAATTAATTGTTTTTGTGAAAATGACTGCACGTGGCTTATATCACTATCATTCTAAGCCCTTCATAATGTTTCTATACTCTGTCGCACGTAAGAATTGTTGCTCTTTATTTGACAATGTTGTTGGTTGTCCTTCATATGAATAGTACCTTTTTTTTTACCGTGGTGTTGGTTGGCTTGCATGCAGATTTTTTCTATGGAAACAGCAATGATTTTCTCTGTTCGAAGAGATTTCCACACAGGCTCAGCCTGGTGAACGTCAAACTACCCAGTAAAAACAAAACACAAATTCAAACTCTGCCGCAAACTAGAATTCGCACGCCAGACAAGAGTGTAGTTTGGTATCAGCATGCTATTTACGTTTAGGTCTACATGAATGAGTTCGTTCAACAAAATATTTCTTAATCGTATGTTTAAGAGAAGCTTTTTACTGGCCCTAAACTAATTTGACACCACCTGAATGTCTCCAAGTCGATCATTTAAGGCGCAGTCTACCGCAATTTTCATCATCATTATTTTATTTTTTATATGTACAAGATATTTTTTTCTTATTTTAAACACAAAATGTAACTAAATTTTGCTCTTATGAATTTTTTTTTTATCTGTCATAGTTTTCGCGTAGTGGCTTGTTAATGACATATTTTGCATGTTTCCGTTTTAACGACTACACTAAAACCAACTGATATATCAAACCCAAAAAAATCACAGTGGATAAGGCATTGCAGGCTACAATGACATGCTCATAAAATTAAAGATTAAAAATTATTCGAATTTAAAAAAATGCTGAAACTGAAAGTACAAATTTTAAAATTCAATAATTTTTTAAACACAAATAATTTTTACTCTTAAATTTTATGAGTATATCATTGTAGCCTGTAAAGTCTTTATCCACTGTGATTTTTTTGAGTTTGGTAAATCAGTTGGTTTTTAGTGTAGTCGTTAAAACAGAAACATGCAAAATACAAGCCATTACGCGAAAACTATGCGAGATAAAAAATTTCATGGGAGCCAAATTTAGTCACATTTTATGTCTGAAATAAGAAAAATAATATCTGGTACAAATAAAAAATAAAATATTGATAATGAAAATTGCGGTAGACAGAGCCCTTAAGGCGATTGCACCTGACGTATTTTTCATGGTACTGGGGGCAGGAAATAAGCGAGTGATAAGAACGAACTAACATGTATATTAAGTTCATCATCGCCCTTATGTACAAGGCAGCGAATCTGAGGCGTCCCTGTGTTTGTATAGGAAGTGACTACGCAGAATGTCCAGTGTATGTCTCTACAGCAGTTTCGTGAGTACCCAGTTGTTACTATATTGAGACACATCCGCCTGAAAAAAAAATGCGTCTTAAAAACTAAACATTTGCTATGATTTTTTAGGGTTTCGGATTGTTTTTTTTTTATAGCAGTCGGTCAGGAAAGTGTTTATTTTTTGCAGGTTAACATATTCACAACCTGAACACACAATGGCGTTCGACAAAGCTGTGACACAGAAAATATGAGTATGCAGAAGCGAAATGGATTGGCGTTGCATTTGACGTGAACATACTGTATCAGTATTCTCGAGAAAATACTTTCATTGTGAAAAATGCAGGAAAAATTACCTGACATCATGTTTAAAGTATATTCACTAACGTGCACTGAAAATTTATTACCCGTAAACGACAAGTAAAACTACCCAAGTGTACCTTAATATTCACATTGTGAAGCGTTCAGCCACTTCCCCATCTTGGTTTAATCTTTATAAAGTAATTTTGTTTTCTTATTTAAATTTATATGTAAATCTTTCATAACAGGCTATATGCATTTTCAGGGTGAGTTTGTCAGGTGTCCGGTATAATACAACAGAATTCAATAACTTAGTAATTGGGGACATGTTAATTTAAATTCATCCTTTCAAAATTTTAATATAAAAATAGTCAAGGAATTTTAAATTAGAGTCATTTCATTATTTTCCTGGCTTGTTTGGTTTCAAACTGACCACAGTAAAATTTTTAATAATCTTTGATGATATAACTTTTTCTTGAATTTTGACTAATTTTTGAGTTTTGGCAATTTTAGCATATTATTAAAGTTTCTCTGGTGAAGTAAGTAACTTTTGGTGTTGCAAGCTTCTCCAGGCTGTAGGATTTCTGGCGCCGACGTTGTGGTTGATCGCTTGCTTCATGGAATTCTCTCCATGACGTAGGTTATTGACGCACGTAGGTCAGCCATCACAGGGGGTTGCTTACGGTATTGCGCCGCGAAAGTAGTTCCACTGTGGCGCATCTTTTGTCCCCAATTATTATATTTGTGTGGATAAATCATTTTATTTCGATGTAAAAACTATAAATTCAGATCTTGGAATGCTTTGTTTCATGTTGTAAGGGTAATTTGGCTGGTTTTGTTAAATTTTGGATACTGTTGTATCACTCCGCCGTGGTGTGCTATTTGTTACCATGTCCGTTGCCGTGAGGGGGCAGTTGGTGCCGGGCGCTGGCCCGAGGCGGTCGCCAGTTGTAGGGCAGTTGGTCTATCAGTCGGGTAGTGATGGCGGAGTAGAAGAGACGCCTGGATGTCGCGAGGGTGCAGCGGGGCTGGCCCAGGGAGTGCTGGAGAGGCTGCAGTAGGCTTGTTAAGTGCCTCTGGAGTTTTTTCTTTGTCTTAGTTTTTTTTTTTTTTTTTTTTTTAAACTTTAAAACCTTATATGAAGGTGGCGGTAGATACTGTGGGATGGCATAGCATATAAATAGCTAAAGTTTCAGGCTAAGCGACGGGTGTTTCGTAATTATTTCGTTTGTTCGGGCATGGTAACGCCGGACATCTGACCATTGGTTTGTGTTTTGGTACCAAACAGTCGAGTCATCACTAAGTAAGCAGAAATTGTAAACAAAAAATTGAAATTAAACGAACAGTTGCCGTATTTTGTGGTTTTATTTTAACAAACTGAGTTATCCGCATGCCCATAAAAATAAAGAATAAAAATCATTTGTATTTTTAAAAAATGCCAAAACTGAAAATAAAAATTTTAAAAAATTCAATAATTTTTAAAAATTGCAAATGATTTTCATTCTTTATTTATAATCGCATGACATTGTAGCCTGTAATGTCTTCATCCAATGTGATTTTTTTTTTTTAGTTTGTTATATCAGTTGGTTTTCGTGTGGTCGTTAAAACGGAAACATGCAAAATATGACTTTAATAAGCCATTACGCGAAAACTATGAGAGATAAAAAAATTTCATAAGAGCCAAATTTAGTCACATTTTGTGTCTAAAATAAGAAAAACAATATCTGGTACAAATAAAATATAAAAAAATGGTGATGAAAATTGCGGTAGACTGCGCCTTAATATCGATGATTAGTTTCCATGAGATACGTACGATAACAATAAAACAAAATAATTATATTAATGTGTCAAAATATTATTATTAGGCTGTTATTGTTATTGGTGGAGCAGCCAATCGTGGTAATGCTGTGGTGAATCACTCGCCTCTCATTCGGTAGGACACAGGTTCGATCGCCAACTCCGGCCATCATGATTTCAGTTTTACACGATTTCACAAATCACTCCAGGTGAATATCCTGGCCAAAACCTTTCCTCTTTCCCCTCGTGTGCTTCTACCAAGGTCTTGAGCTGTTCAGGGGTACGTAAAATTACCAAATAAAGTCAAATCACCAAACAAAGCTACCCTCATTTAAAAGGATTTTTTTTTCTCGTATTGTTACATATTTTCCCTTAATTGCTAAACGATTCGTGATAACATTCGATAGGTAATTCCCACAGTAATTGTTTGGCAACATTTACTTTGTTCACTTGTGTACATTTACTAGATACGTGTGCGATATTTCTCCCAGGCAAGTAGGCCTAACAAATTTTACTTCTCTTATAAGTTAGGAAAGGACGAATTCGTGAATCCAATGACCTGCACGTTGGAATCCACTACCCTACACATACGTAAGCCCCGGCCATTTGTCCGTTAACTTCCAGTCACTGGAACAGCAGACAATGAACTAACATACTCGGCTTGAGTATGCGAAGGGCATTGAATGCCCGAATTTGTCCTGTTTTCCTTATTTGTTAGGGAATTTCACCACTTTTTATTCGGTGCATAGACGTTGTACGTACATCATTGATAACTGCGTGCCGAGGGAGATTCTCTATTGGCCGGGTATTTTTTAATGTGTTCGTCTGCAGCTGTTGAATGGCTCGTGACTTCCCGCCATTTTGCCGACTAAAGTTCGCCTCTTGAATCGCAGTTCCACTTCTGTATTCTTACCTACTCTGTGGCCTGCGTCGTCTGTCGGGCTGAGCAGTTATTAGCGCACTCGACAACAGCCGGGGGCATCTATTTAATTTCAGATCTGTCAACAAGGAGAACCGGGAAAAAGTTTCAATTTCCGCAGCGTTGTGTGGTCGCGACTGGGCCAAACGCAAACACTCCGTTCTTTTATTTTCTTCCGTCCCACCCTCTCTCCATCTCATCCCCCTGGGCTGTTTGCTTATGGACCTTTACAAAAGCGAACATTGGCGACGTGGTGTATGTACGCGCGTGTGTGTGTGGTTGAGGGTGGGAAGGGCAATGGTATAGGAGGTTTGTTGGCAAGTCCCGAAGTCCTTTCACGGCCTCGCTGCGAATGTTCAATGGCCTGTGGGGGTGGAAGGGGATAAACATAACACAGGCAGTCGTGAAGGGGTGGGCTTCTGGCTTCACCCTCCTGGCTGATTGAATGGTCCCAACAGAGCGACCTTCCAACCCACGGGAGAAGCGAGTGCAATGAGGAAAGGAAATGGCAATAGCGGCGAGAGGTCACGTGGGGGGAAATTATGACCGTCGATTCAAGCGACCCGCGATTCAGCCGGTCCTGAAATATTGAGCTCTGTGAGACGTGACTGTGTACATACGCTGTTCAGAAACAGACGCCCCTCCAAGTCAGGTCGAATTCTCAGACACAAGGTTGGCTCTTTCCTGGAGGATTCCGTCCACTCATTCGCGATCTTCTCATGTCTGTGCTGTACGCTGCCTGAGAGGGAACAAATATCGTACATAGACTGAGGACTTTTCTGTTCATTTACATGCATTAATTATAATGAGATTTTCGTAGTTTAAGAACTAGCATTGACGAGTTTCTACGTAATAACACGTCAACATTTTTGTTATGTTTCCAGAACTTATTCGTTATAATCTCAAACTCACAAACACAAAAATTAAAATTCACGTCAAAGAAAAAACCAGCAGTTTCGTGGAAGCTTATAATTACTAGTGACTAAACTAAATACATAAGTATACGTATTATGTATATTCCTTGTACGACACTTATTTTTGTTGCACAATACTAAATAGTATAGTTGTTTTACCTAAGTAAACTGTTTAGATTAACCAACTGAAATAGTTAACACAATTAGCATATAATTGGACTTGTACTAACAATTATGAAATCAATACATCATCGAGTCTTCTCGAATCCTACAATCTTGGCAGTCACCAAAATTTATTCAGTTTAATTTCAATTACAAAATAACATGTAAATTTAGCATTTCGTTACACTGAAGAAGAATTGGAGTTGTTTAGCAATCCACGTCGCTACCTATAATATAACAACAGATACAAACAAAACTTGGACGTCTCAAGTCTCAGTCAGAAATCAGAACGGTTAACTAAAAAAATATTAAATAAATAAATGCATTTAAACAATTTTCTAATGAACGCAATACTAAGTTACTGGCCTATAGGTCGCTCGGGATAAAGTGAACACTAAAGATTTAACCTTTGAAAAAAATCACTAGCCGTTCCTACATATAATTTAACATCAACAACAGTTACCTTACTGTTTGTATGGTTGGCAGCGAATTGTAGTAAGTAGTTCCGTGTATTTTCCTATATAAATACAACAATACTAAAATATAATGAAATTAAATCACCATATTTGTGTTTTATATAGTTAATAAATTTTAAATTTAGTTTTTATCAAACTATACAGGTTTCTATCCACTGGACAATTTATCTTAAACGCGCAAGCATTAATTGATGTGTCCAGAGGGGCAAGACATTTCCCATCGTTAAGACGTTAGGCCTACGAGCGGAAAGGTACGGTATGGATGTAAATAGAAAATTAGCAGGGCTTTTTTTGAGTGCTTACTTTATCGTGAACCACCTATAGTTAAGGCTTTAATTGCTACTATTTTTGTGATAGTTATTATTTTTTAAACTAAAACGAGAGCAGATATAAAAAAATCTAACTTACAGTTTTGTTTAACAAGTTTTTTTTTTTCGTGAGAACTGAATTTTTCAAAGCAAGAAATTATATGATTTCAACGAAAATGTCAATTAACCAGAATTCCGTTAGTTACACAATTAGCCAAACCATAGTATTCACTGCCTTGTACAAATCAGCCAACATGGGGAACACTATTTTAAACAAAACTGACAGACAGGTTTTTTTATATAGGCCTATGCTCTCGTTTAGGCGTAAAAAAATTACATCGCTACAATGTAGAAACTAAGAGAGTATGGCCTTAACTTAAGCCGGGCCTTCAACTTGAAATAGTTTTATAGAATGACAATTTTTATGTGAGTATTCCTGACGATCTTCTTGCGGGGATTATAAATTCCTTTTTATGGATGTTTCAAAAACTTAATTTTTTTAGTACGATGAAATGAAACGTTTTTTTACTATACACGTTAGAAGACCAGTTTCAAAATTCCCCTTGTCCCCTTTCACTAAAACTGAGTAAATCGCGAAAAACCTATTTGCGAGCCAATTTGTGACTTGACCAAAGCAGTTTTTCAAAGTGTCTGTTATTGAATAAGGCGAGTTTTGGGAACTATCATCACGTCAACTTTAGCACACGTTTGAAAGCCACACAAAACTGTTCAGAACTCATTTTTCCTTGGCGATGGACAAGGAGAGTTTTGGAACTGCACTGCTCAATGTGACCTTACTTTTTTGTAAGCTCTAACTAATACACCACTAACGGACGTTTGTCTTTAGTCTGCAAACAACCAAATATTCTTCGTTGAATTATTTGTGTCACCATATGATTTATTGTTTTGAAGGTTTTTTTTGTGCGTGGAATATTTTCGTGATTTTCCACTCACCATACTTGTGTGTGAGGGCCTGAAAATGCCACGTTATTATCTAATAGTAGACTTAACTGCAAGTTACTGTGTGAACACGTGACTTTTGCTGTTGGTCGATAATTTGTATGGTACGCCTTCAAGGGCCTCTTTGTTGCATCTCAACTGGAGAGGCTTTTTGCGGTTGGGTTCATTGAGACATTAAAACGACAACACTAACGTCACTCTGTAGCTCTGGTAATTATTGAAAACTTCTACACATTACATTTTACATTCATAAGAAGTTCATGAATAACTATTACAGGCCGCTTGTACTTAAAAACAAATAAAAACTGCTTGCCCACTGACCGACCACACTTCCATTCTTCATTGCTGTCCCAGAGAGTCTGTCTTTCTACCACACTCCAAGTCGGCTCTCGGGTCTTACCAGTCACGTGACTACTCCTCCACCCTGGAGAAGATACGGGTCCAATTAGTACACATTTCCTAATAACGCTCTGTCTCGAATACTGCCGCACACAATTGCCTTGTAGAAATAGTCACTTGATGTGCTTCGTCGATCACAAGGCCTGCACTGACGTAGGTGCACTTTCAAAACCAGTTGCATATGAATACACTATCATGATTAAATAATACATAGAGCATAATACTTATAGAATGTTGATTACAATCTCGTTTCGTATAGCTATTTACGCCTTGCAATTTATGTACCTATAGAATAATAACACTCTCTGTTTACATAATTCCGGTTAATACCTTAATACATATTTTTGTCATGCTCTTATACCCACATTCTTACCAACTTTCTTATATTATAAGTTACCATTTCAGTTAAATAATCAAAGAGATCTGTTACAATTAATAACTTGACCTGTGATCCACATGTATGATATCATTTAAACAAATACAAAATATACACTGATTAATACGAGGGGGCCACTACATTTTCAACCAGTGATATGTCAACGGCAAAATGTATTCTAGCACACAGTTAAATAACAAATGAAAGTTGCATGTATCTTCATATGTGGCAGTGTCCGTATTAACCAATAATGGAATGGTATCAATTTCCTTTACGAAAACAAAACAAAAAAAAAAAAACTTACCTTTAAAGTCGCTCTATCGTGAATACCGTTTGCGAAACACGTTTTTACAGTAGCTGAAAGATTGTATAACTCGGACTTCCTGTAGCTTCAAAATGTTTCTGTTTTTCGTGTCAGAGTTACAGGGACAAGCGCTCCCGCCAAAACCAGACGCTTCAGCAATGCGTTCTCCTGGAATGAACGAACTGACGGTTGAAGGCGCGTGCTTTGATCTTTACGAGCCATCTCAGGGACGTCGAAGTAAAAGAGGAGAAGGAAAGTGGGAGGTTCGGTAATAACTGCCGCTGCTCCAGAAACCAGTGCGGCCAACCTACCACTGGTCGTCGGTTATATTTGGTCGGGAGACGTGACGGGTTTGATTTCGTAGCGTCGTGACGAGAGTTTACTGCTTGCTTCAGCCACAGAATATGTAGGAATACAGAAGTGAAATAGCCGGTAGGTCAGCGAACTCAGTCACACACGCCTGCAATACGGCTTCCCTGGCCAGCAACATGGCGGAGATGCCTACCGCAATCAGCGTAAGGTGGCTGTCCTACTATCCGGTACCCAGGCCAATAGGAAACCTGTCGTAACATGCAGGAGCCAAATATACACGGAGCTGTAATCAACAGTCTTGAGCAGCCAATAAGCGGCGAAGTTCGCCCGTATCAAACAAGCCGCCACGTAATTTCACGTCTGTATTACTATTTAGTCTGTGCTTCAGCGTTAGGAGTTGACGGTAACAGCACGTTTAACTTCAAACTACCGGGGCAACCAGAGCAGGAGAATTTACGTTCCGAGTCCTGCGATGCTGGTCCCAGAAGTATATATACAGGATGTCAAAATGCAAACGCATAATAAGCACGCCATGCGAATCCTGGACCTAAATTGCAGACAGAAATATTAATGGCAAAATGTTGTACGACATTTCACGTTCACGACGTGGCAACACTGCACAGAGAAAGTCCCCTCTTGATCTTCACACCCACGTATTATTTCATGTAAACATACGGCGGTTATTTTTTTTAACCTCCGATCGGCTGTAATAAAAAAAAATAGAATGAATTAGGAAATTATTTTAATGTCAAAATAATCGTACATCTTTACACTATTTTTTCACATAATGACCATGCATATTGAGGCATTTGTCGTACCTATGCACCAGCTTGCAACAAGAGGTTTCAGGGGACTATTTCAGGTTATTTATACTTTCCCACGAATGTTCAATATGAACAACGCAAAGTAAGTAATGATCGAAGTGTATAGATTGTATCGTACTCAAAAGTTAACGTGTATGGTGACAAAAAAAAACGATATTTTTTATCAGCTTTCAAGACAAGATGGTCTGCCAAAGTTCTCTCTTCATCGCGAACCTGCTGTAGTGCCATGCTCGTCAGCAAGGCCGGGGTGTAACTGTGAGAGTCTGTGTTGGGAAACTGTTAATTCCATTACGATAACAAATTATTTCAAATAATTTATTTAGTCGTATCTTTGTAACTCTTTGTATAGTGGAACTTTTAAATCAGTAGAATGAATGTGAGTAACGGATAATTAATGAGTTTTCAGGTACGTAATATCAAGGCTCCCCGTACGAATACGTGATTTTAATGATAGTCGAAGTTTTCAATAAAAAAGACAAAAATTAAAAAAAACATATATTTTATTGTAATACATAGACCTGTACCCCAAATAGAAAGCAGCTTTCATGAAAAAAAAAATTAGTAAAATTGTTTGCAGAACCAAGTTGAAATACCAGAATGCTGACAAATTAAGAAATTTAATGAACATAAAAAGAAGCTCCGAAGGCCGAAAAGGATATGAGGAGTAACTAACAAAAAAAAAGGACCTTCAGCTGGGGAAAAATGTTGTAATATAAACAAATAAATAAACAAATAAAAATACTTGACGATTTGTTTTATAGATAATTTACAAAATATCTGTAGGTTTTGTATATTTTATATTACTCAGTTGCAGTCACAGAATAATTGTACAATAAATTCTCTCAGTTGAGTGTACGTTTAAAGAACAAAATAAATAAATAGAATAAGAAATAGCACATTTGTTAGACAGTTTAGCCATAATTTGCTGAGTGTAACTCATTTTTAATGACGTCATCAGAATTTGATAACTTTACTTGCTCAACGTCTGTATTGAAGCCTCTATGTGCTATGGGCTTAATTTACGTCAGTTAACTTCTCTACAGCTTACTTTAACGGGTCCGCCTACCTACGCGATAAAAGCCATTCATTTTTACTACGGGACGTTAAGCGGTGACCATATAATTCTACTGGTGGAAAGTGTATAGTAAAGTTCAGTAAATGTTTATATCTCAGTTTCACATACATCCGGTTAGTTTATTTTGAAATACGGCAGGCTGGAAAAATGTAGTTTTTATCTATGTTGGAGAGCTTGGTAATGCCGTTTATATAAGCACTGTGTCACACAGTGCTATTCCGTTCTTGCCCTAAGCGTATTTACTTTACCTACACTTGCCCATTGAACATATGAATAGTCTAAAAAAAACGTTTTTACGAATACACTTCAACGTATTTGAAACGCTGTCTAAAACGTCTGATCTTTGACGGTTTTAAAATTTTTACAGCTGTGCGTACATTTTGAGGTAAAAATGTCGACGAACTAGTGTGTTTAAAAACGCCCGCGCTCGTATATCGTGACGAAGTTGATCTGAAAGCAACATCTTGTTCCAGACACGCGAACAGATCACTGAAACATGTCCTACGTTATCGACAAACAACCTGTACTGATGTCTGTGACACATTCGACATGTCCACTCACGGCACAGCGCTACTTCACGGCTGATATACGACCCCACATTCGCCCCTGCAGCGACATTTCTGCTCTGGTCTGTGTTTGCGTTGTATTTAGATAGCAGCTATATGGTTACATTTACCGCCAAATCTTTGTAAGTGCAAGTAACGTGCCTGCACAAACACTCTTTTCAACGTACGAACTTTGAAGTTAACCATTAATTAGTTTTTATTGCGTGTAAAAGGACAGAATATAACGTAAACGTTTATATAAAATGCAATCAAACTTAAAAAAAAATTTATTAGTTACACAATTATTACAGTATGCTAGTCTAAGAAATCCTACAGTGGTGCTTAAAACTTTATGCACTTCGATGCACCCGAGACTATCAGAACTAAAAAACATCCGTTGTTCTGCAAACACACACACACACACGTATATATCGAAATATAGCAAGAAAGAGCGAGAGAGATAGAGGCAGTAAGAGAAATAAAATAATCAATTTTAACATGAAAGTGCAAGATTAGCAGGAAATTTAACACAGACTTTTTAATGTGTTCGAATTATATATTATATGTTTAAAATGTATTAGGATAATACTACAGTAACTTCGAGTCGCTAATTTGTTAAATTCTCAAGTAAACAAAATGTGTCCTATTCTATAGCTTGTGTAATCGCCCTGTTTCGGTAACCTACTGAAATACTGAATACTGTTAATGTATATTATAACTAGAGAAGGTGATTTATCGCGGGGAAATGACTGTTTGCTAGGCTTCAATGTAATGCATTCATTTCTTACGCTTTTATTTCGTTACTGGCGAGTCGCTATTTGTCTGGAACAATGATAACTCTGGTGCGTTACTACTGGACGTCTGTGATTGGTCTGTAAACAACTAGACTGTGCCACACAACCGTCGGACAGTAATACATGATGCAGGATGCTACACTGATTTGTAGAACACGCTGACAGAACACATTCTCGCGAAAAATCACCTTCTGTAATTATAATCTAAAATTTAGAATGAAGGTTTAATAAAGGAAAATGAAGTTAATAAACTTGGTTTGCCAGTGAAAGTTTTTGACAAGAAGTTTGAGCTACAATACAGACGCTTTAGGCCGGCACAGGTTCGTTAACCGCGAGGAGGACATGACTATTAAAAAGTCAGACACGGAATGACATATTTACAAGTGTGCTATGCATGTATGGCACGTACTGAAAATATCTCTCAATAATCGTCAGCTTTTTCATTTTTTGGAGCTGCAACAGAGCAACAAGATGTCACGTGACAATTGTTATCAAGTTTACTAAACATTTAATGAATTTAATATAGCTCTAGTCTAGTCTAAGAATAGGCAAGCAGGCGTCTCGCCGACAGCGAGGTCATTAGCGACGACAACACATAATTTTGTAAAATTACAGGAGCTAGGAAAGGAATCAGCCATGGCCCTAGTTAAGGGCGCGGTTCATCTCAGTTTTCAACTTCTTTTTTTTTTTATTTTTATGTTTGTACCATATATTTTTTTCTTATTTTAGACATAAATTGTGATTCTATCTTTCTCTTAGGAAATTTGTGTATCTCTCGTAGTTTTTGCGTAATGAGTCGTAAACGTCAAAATTTGCACTTTACGGTTTTATGTACGTCACTAAAACCAAACGACATACCAAACTGAAAAATACACACAAACTACGAGAGATAAACAAATTTCCTATGATAAAGATTTAATCACACTTTATGTCCAAAATAAGAATAAATATATCTGGTACAAATATAAAAATAAGTAAACGTTGAAAACTGAGGTGAAACACGCCCGTAAGAAGCCATGCCAGCATTCGCCTGAAGTTATTTCGAGGGCCATGGATAACCTAAATCAGGATGGACGGAGTCGAGGATCGAGTCCGCGTCCTCTCGAATACGACGCCAATGTGTTACCGTTGCGCACCTTGCTCGGTAGACTACGAAAACATTATCAAAATACTAGAAATTGATTTACTGAAAGGATACAGATACACATATATGTTTAAATGAAACAAAATTGCGCGTATATTATTAATTACTTTCCTCTTGATTTTCAATGTTTTTATAATATTTTTGTATTGATTATAACGGTACCGTTTCTCTTATATTTGTTGACGTCTTCATAACATCCTCAATACTTCTTAGTCACTATGAATTAACACATCTTTCAAAGAAGGAACTATTTTACCTCAAACGCAGTGCATGCTACATTAGAACATTTTTTGTGACCCTATAGAATAGCTGACACAACGAAAAAAATTTTGATTCAAGTATTGGGATCAAGCATATCCATCTTTAGTAGAAGACCGTGGCCTTAGATCTGGCAACCCTGCTAGGAGGGGTAATTTTAACACTTCTTTGGTCTCGCTAACGGCGGTGGATTTCGCTGGTATATATGGCAGAATAACGAATCAGATACAACCATAGCCTTTGAAGAGCTAAAATAAGTGTTAAAATTACCCTCGTGTGCAGTGTTGCCGGACCTAAGGCTGCGGCCTTCTACTAAAGACGGCTGTGGATCAAGCCAACGTCCATGGTATTAAGATTTTAATTATCTCCTAACTTAAAATGGATACGCTTCTTTGGCCATTAACAATACTCAATGAAGCACACAAATGCACTAATGTGTGTAAGATATAAAGAACAGATTTGCGTTTATTTTCGAGTTATTCAACAAAATTTGTCAAAAAGTTTCTAATATGTCATAGAAAATATTTTTTTATCATTATTCGTTCGGTTTCGTAAACCAAAAGTTATGTTGATAATCGTTAGTATCGTCACCGCTTACAATAAAAATATTAACAAATTCGGTTTTGCCATAATGTTACACGTAAAAACGTAAGTGTCATAAATTCTTTCAAAAAATAACACTAATTCATAAAATTAAGCTCAGTGTTACGTAATCGTCGGAAAGTCCGTCATAAATCATTCGCAGACTAACTGTAGACCTACTGTGAATTATTTCCTGCTGGAGATCTGAAAAAATTCGCATTTTGTTTTGGGCACAATAGTATTGTAATGTCACATCGGTAATTGGTTCTTGTCTTATTTTACACCTCTTGTAGGGCGCTAAGCCAACAATAAAGAAGCAGCAGAAGGTTGGACCAACCCTATGGTTTCAGTGTGCCAATGAGTAGCTGTTGTCTGCTTAAATACGCTGATATTATTGGAGGCTAGCCTACAGGTTAGTGAATCCGCGAATTTTTCCAACCTCTATTCCCTGCTGTTTCGGCCTCGCTTTGACATGTTCGTATTCAGCCACTGGTTGGCGAGTAACTTCTCGTCATATTGCTGTTAAGCGGAGACTAAGAATTTTTGGTAGTACATTAGAGAAAACGTTAGATTTCAACTCTCGCATTGGGGTCACAGTCATTGAAGTTCTTCCTTGAGAACTGTGAACCAATAGCAGACCTGCGTGTAAACACTCAGAGACTGCCTCTATCTTGTCACATGTACAACTGTGCACTCAGTGTAGCAGCAGACAATATACAAGTATCTGAAGATACAGTGTATACAGTCCTGTGCAGTCCAGCCTGCTGGTCGCTGAACCCGTGATATTCCTGGGTGTGAAAAATTAGTCAAGTCACGTTTCTGACTGGCCCCAAGGGAAGCATATTGATAAGGCTTCTACGACCTTAGTTGTTTTGTGACTTAGCTTTAGGTCAAGTCAGAATGGCCTTCACCTGTGTTCACAATCTAAATCTGAGAATAATTACCGATTAATAGACACCTGTGAAATTCACGTTCTTATTTCGTGACCGACTAGACTTCATTGAATTATGATATGTGGTTATTAAAAACCCCTGAAATTTCGCGAATTCATTTGATATGTTAGAATTCAAACTCTTGTACGCGTAAATACTTCCACGATTGTATGGCTGTTGTAGACACTCTCACCATGAGGAATGAATAGCAGACTTGTATGAAATCTCTCATTGACTCCCGCGCTACATTGCCACATGTACAAGTATACACACACTGGAACAGCAGCCATTGTACAAGTAGTTGAAGATAGAGATAACACAGGACTGTGCAGTTCAGCCGGCTGGTCGTTGAACCCACGACATTTCCGAGTTTCTAGTGACTAAACTGGTCTCAAACTGCTAAGTGTGAGATCACATTTCTAGAGGTTGGTCACTGCACCATCAAACTTCTAATTTTTTGTCAAAAGCGGTCACCACGGCAGGCAACTGGAGAAGTCGACCGAACCTTCGGCCATTTTGAGGCTTGTCTGACGGCGGAAAATAACGAGAATTTTGCAAGTCTGTACTGATTAATTGCTGTTTTTTTCACTGAGACTGTATAGATCAGTTTCAACGAATTATATCAGTGAACTACTACTGGTAACGAGTTAATATTTGCTGATTACGAACTATCGTAGGGTTACATAACTTCCAAAAGTGAATTTGTTTATATCATTATCTAATTATCAATTAATGCTCACTGAATTAATTTTATGAAACTATCGGTAATCAGTCAAAAGCCACCGATAACCAGTGAAAATATACTGTATACGATTTAAAGTGTGTAATAGAAAATAATGTTACACTATATAACTGGATCAAAACAATATTTACGTTGTGAGTTTCATGTTTATTTATTTATTTTTCGTAAAAATAACTTACCTTTCTCTTACTTTGCTTTTAAGGTGAACATATATTCACACTGTTTGGCACTTCGAGCATAAACGGCGGCCGAGTGATAAATACCGCAGACTAATAAAACTGATCCTAGCCAGGTGCATCAACATTCCGCCGATCATCTACCGATCTCGCCACGAAAACAAATAAGCAGGTTACAGTGCTACATCAGACCTATATTTCTCAATGTTTCGAGAAAAGCAGAAAATCTGCTCGGTGAAATTGCCAATACGAAAATAAATTTACCAGTGTCGAAGAGCGGTCGTGCTTGAAGACAAGCAGCATAAAGACACGACTATACGCGACGCGTACGTGGCATGTACGTGCCTGAGGGAATAAACTATTGAATGGGCCGTGAAATTTTTCGCGAAAATAATTTTGCCTCGGTTTGTTTCAGTGCCTTGGGCATGGGCCCGAGTTTCTTCGCATTTAATGTCAATCATTTTTTAAAAAACATAAATGGGAGCCGATAACGTAAAATCGCATCGTAACTTTATTTTGACTTATTTAAACTGCGTACAATAATTTTTCCGAGTCAGAAGACTGCAAAATAGTTGCTAATTAGTTGATTAACAAAATTTCCTTTTAATTGATAAATTAGGTATACTCATCGTACAGTTTGTATCGAAAAATTACATTGCGTAGTACAACGAATTTGCAAAAAAAAAAAAGTTACGAAGCAATTTTACAATATCGACTTTCGTATGGATTTTAAAAAATAATTCTCTCGAAAGCCGAGAAACTCTTAAGTGCACATCTGCAGCTATGCTTCATATCAGTGATAAGCCCTCACGTACCTTAGGGTTCTACTCGGAAATTACGGACGTGTGGTGTTGATATAACCTTACTACGATTGGCACTGTCATATGATATACGGCTCTTCGCAAAGACACACTGCCAATAACCATGAAGCACGGCTGCGGATGTACACGTTAGGCACTGAAACAAACTGGGGCAAAATTCTTATCGCGAAAAGTTAATGGCTCTAACTATAGGTAAAGCCAGTAAATTTTGGTGTAAAGAATTCTGCAACAACTTGCTCCAATGCCTTATGTGCACACTTGCAACTCTGGTTCGTGGTTATTGGCAGAATATAATAGGGCAAAGGTGTGGCTCATTTGACTGCACCAACCAGAAAAATGTTACCGCGACACCATAGGTCCGTGATGTGCTGGTAGGACCACGAGTCGCCCAAAGTTAAAAACTTCCAATCACTGACCATGAAGCACAGAAACAGGTGTTCACACAAGGCATTGAAACAAATTGTTGCAGAATTATTTTCACCAAAAATCACTGGCTGTTACTATAGAGGCGCGATTATTTCACGTATTGATAACAGGTAACGCTGAACATCAAGAACGTAAACTACACTGCCCCTCATGTGATTAGGCGACAGATGTAACACACCTTTGACGACTTCAAGCCAGTGATGAAAAGGAAACAAGTCGTGGAGACAGTGGCGTATCGTGGTCGTATTACAAGCCATGCGGTGCTAAGCAGTGACTATACCCAGGGGCACGGTAGTTTTCGTGAAAATATTTTTGAAGCACTTTGTTTCAGTGCCTTATGTGCGCACCTGCATCTCTGCTTTGTGGTCTGTGACTGGATGGTGTAACACCCTGCGTGTGGATGTTAACGGCACGATTCACCTCAGTTTTCAACGTCTTTTTTTTTAGTTTTATATTTTTAACAGATCTTTTTTATTTTTCATACTTTATACATAAATTGTGATTAAATCTTCCTCTTAGGAAACTTTTTGTATCTCCCATAGTTTTTGCGTAATGAGTCGTAAACGTCAAAATGTGCACTTTAAGGTTTTAAGCACGCCACCAAACCAACTGATATACCAAACTGAGAAAATTCACACTGTATAAAAATGTTGTAGGCTATGATTTGACATGTATGAAAACAAAAAAGATATTTTTTTTTCTTTGGTATTTGTAAAAAAAATTTGATATTTTTAAAATTTTAATTTCAAAATTCAGCATTGTTTATTAAATACATAGTGTTTTATTTTTAGTTTTTATATGTGTCAAATCATAGCCTAAACATTGTTATACATTGTGCATTTTGTCAGTTTGGTATGTCAGTTGGTTTTAGTGGCCTACTTAAAACCGTAAAGTGCAAATTTTGTCGTTTACTACTTATTACGCAAAAACTATGAGAGATACAAATGTTTCCTAAGATGAAGATTTAATCACAATTTATGTCTAAAGTAAGGAAAAAAATTTCTGGTACAAATATGAAAATAAATAAACTCGTTGAAAACTGAGGTGAAGCGCACCCTTAAACCCGCAAATCACAGACGTGTTATGTCACAGTTATCCGTATACTGATTGGAACAGTCGAATGAATAACAACTCTGCACAAAAACACTCTGCCAATAATCATGAAGTTGAACTGCAAGTGCACACGTAAGACACTGAAACAAAGTGGGGCAAAAATATGTTCACGAAAACTACCGGGTCCCTAGTATAGTCACAGCTTAGCACCGCCTGCCTTGGAATACGACCACGATACGCCACTGTCTCCACGACTGGTTTCCTTTTATCACTGGCTTGAAGTCGTCAAAGGTGTGTTAAAACATCTGTCTCCTATTCACACGACGGGCAGTGTTTCCGGACGTTGTAATAATTGTTACTTATCTGCGGACAGCTACGTTATGTCAGAAGAATATCACCGAATCATGTAGCATATGTTGCAAGAAACTACAGTGTTTTCAAGGGTACGTTGGCACAAAATACAATCGTGATATACCATCATTAGAGATGATGGCATATCGCGAAAAAGGTTTTGCGCCAACATAGCCTTGAAAACACTGATACAACGTAGCTATCTGCAGACCAATAATAGGCATCAAATATTACAACAGCGGTATTCTTATTGGCTTAATCAAATAGGGCAACAGCTCCGCGTACAAGCGAAAGCCAGTAATCTTTTCGTAAATTGAACGTACGTTGAAACCCAGCAAACAGTCAAGTTTTCCCGCGATAAACCATCATCTCTAAACGTACATAAAATTATACCTGCACGTGGAGTGCAAAAACGGACTATCTCTGTGCAGTGTTGCCACATTGCGTCTCTTAAAATGTCCTTCATTTCTTACATATTTGTCTTCAATTTAGCGGGGTGTGCTTATTATGCGTTTGTTTTGGACATCCTGTACATTCTCTTGATACTGAAGTCTTCTTAAGGACACCGCCTACCGAGCGCACTATTGCTTGTTATATGCTGAGAAGTGACGGAGCTATAAGGACGACCACGAAGCACGTATCAAATTCCTCATCGTCACAAAGAGTCAAGCACTGAACCAGCGTGCGAAATTCCCGCCGATACATTTCTAGTATAGGCTGTTACTGCATATAATTCAACATTAACTTCAGTTGCCTTACTGATTGAATGGTTGGCAGCGAAATTACGCAAAATAGTTCCGTATGTTTTCCTGTTTAAATAAAACAATACAGTAACGAAGTCAACCAAAATTGACATTATTGTATTTTACATAATTATTTAAAATTTTTTTGTTAAACTGTATCGATTCATACTGACTGCACAATTTATCTTACACGCTCAAACATCAAGTGAGATGTCCAGAGAGGTTAGATATTTACCGCCGTCAGCCGTTACGAGCGGAAAGATACTAATTGGCTGAAAATAGAACTTAAGCAAGGCTTTTTTGAGTGCTCATTTTATCCCGAACCGCCTATATGGGACTTTAAACGGTGACCATGTAAGTTTATTGGCGAAAAGTCTGTAGCAAAGTGTATTTTCCTATCTGAGTTTAACATACATCTGGTTAGCACATTGTAATGAACAGTAGTCTGAAAAGACTGTTTTTAGGTATGTAGTAGGTCTGTGAAACAGTTTTTTTAATGAGCATGGTGACTTAACAATGATATACTGTCCTTGTCCGGCGTGTGTTTGAAAGTTAGCACAATGGTAGCATGTAGAAGAGTTTCGTAAAAAAATAAAAATCGAAAATAAAAAAAACGTATGTTCCGGCTTATTACAACGCATTTGAAGCGCTCGTTAGGCGACAACGTTAATTGAGAATTCATCCCTGGCTTCTCGCACCCTACGGTCTGGTGTGTGTAACTAACATTTTAATGATGCTACAGACAACTTCTAGTTGTGTACAGTCGTTGATAAGCACCGCTTTCCTTAGAAAACATCAACGCTCTGCCACTGGAAACTACATACCACCGATCCCCAACATTTACGTTTCAGTAGCAGTTGACAAAACAGCGCTCCTAGAAGAAGACACCACAAATCAACTATGGTGATTTCTTGTACATGCTCTCAACACAACTATAAAACATCATTGGGCAAAAAAAATAAGTTGAAACCAGTGGTCACGCTAGCTAAGAAAGGTCCTGGTGTTGTTCTGAAGGGAAATTTCCTCCTCCTCCTGCCCTTAACCAGCGGATGTGTGCGTATCTGCTGATTGGTCTTAGCTGCTAATGGCACACTCAGGGCTCCGTCAATTCCCCTCTTATTGGCTGGGAGGGGAAATATGGGGCGGGTAGCTGCGCAGTAGATACCATTTCATGTCCGCTGCACTACTCTCTCTAAACCTTTCCCAGGCTGCGGGACCAGTAATTCAGTACATATATGTCAACTTTATTTCCAAGAGTACAGCGTTAATGTGTTCTTTACTGTGTCGTACCTACATCCATTAATTCGGGCATAACGAATATTGCACCAATCTGGTTTAATGCCTTAAGAGTGCGTAGTAGATAAACAAACTCTGAAAACATGCACTGATTTCTACGCTTTTTACGATGCCAATATATATAAAATAAAATACTCAATGACAATCCTTGATAATGGCGTTTGCCACCTTTATGGGTAGATATTTATCCAGAATTACTAATTCGTTACGCATGATATCTTGTACCGCAGTTAAATGCACGAGGTTCCGGCGGCAGAGATTGTGCCTCAGAAGTTCGTAACACTGGAAACAATTTAGTTTAAAACGTTGGCTAAAACAATTGTCTAGGATTGCTATTGTTTAATTTTCGCAGATTGGCTTCAAGAAACCTACAACTATAGAGTAATACTTTCAGCGTTTAATTACGTACCACGCCCTCTTAAGTACACATCTGAAAATCTCTGGAGTTCATGGGCAGTGATTGAGTGTTTTTAACTCTCAGCGTCTTCTGTCCATTAGACCTATTCACATACGTGTGCGGTGTCGCAGTAACCTTGTTCTGATTAACACAGTCAAATAACAGTAAGCATATAAGATAAGTCGTTCGCACAAGAACTAACCTCCGTGTATTCTTACCTACCGATTCACAAAACCAACAAAGCGGTCGTGTGTATAGTGATGCTGACATAAGAAATGGTAATATTTCATTTCTTGTGCCTAGGCATAGGACAGCAACCAATCACAACAAAGGATTTTGTGAATTTCCGCCAAGTTAGTTTAAGCTTCAAAAATTCGTAAGACCAAAACAAAGCTATAATAAGAAATTTTGATGTTAAAACTATGTTTCTGTATTGTAAATAATGTTTTACTCTGTGTAGACTACATTTACTTTTTTTTTTATGTATTTCCTATAATCTCCAAGTACGATTCCACTTCAAATATATTTCAATGGCCTTCTATTAACTTTTATATAGCATGAAATATTTCAGATTCATCGAAAAAATATCATTGGCTAATAATAGTAGTAAGAATCCAATTGTAAACTAATTTTACACAATACGTCTGGTCAAGCACAGTTCCTAATGTTATATTTTCTGTACTTACGTTTTTAAATTGTGAACCAACCTCAAGAGACACCGCTAAACAGCAGACACGCTGCCAATAACAATGGACCAGAGCTATGGATGTGCACATAAGATATTGAAACAAACCGAGGCTAAATTCTCTTAGCGAAAATTTCGTAGCCCTAACAATTTAAACGGTGTTCTCAAGAACTACCAAAGTCCACACTTTTATCCAAATGGTACTATTACTGTAAGTGAAGTATGACCACCGTTTCACAGAATGATGTAAATAACACCACAATTTCTGTTTTACTGATCCATTAGATGCCAGCTGATTCGTAATTACTACGCTATTTGGTTTTCTTTCACCTGAACAATTTTCTTTCTGGGCTTGAATTGTTCCGTGAATTCGCCGTTTCAATTACAGACTGTCGTGTACCATTCCCCTTATGGTGAAAGTGTGCACAGTAAAAATATCTTACTTTCACAAGAAACCTTGTAAAATAATGGCAAACATTTTTCATTCCAGCCACTACAATAAGAATGTCACTGGACATTACATTAGTCTAAATTTTCGTAACACCTGTAGGCATTAGTGGGATATATTTTTATGAGCAGCGTGTGTGATGTGAAACAAAATAACATTCGAAGGCGCGTCACGTTTTACAAAATATTTTGCACTTTTACAAAAAAATGTTTTTCGAAACTGGTTGTAGGAATTATTTGTTGTGATACTTCAAACGATTGTTGCAAAATGTACAAGAATTTATTTGTATATTTTCAATTATTATTAGAGAAGATGGCATATCGCGAAAATGTTTTGTGCCAACATAACCTTGAAAACACTGTAGTTAACTGCAACACACACACTACTGGATGATGTACGTCTTCCGCAACGTAGCTGTCTGCAGACCAATAACAGGCATCAAATATTACAACAGCGGGATTCTTATTGGCTCAGTCGAATAGGGAAACAGATTCACGTACAAGCGAATGCCAGTAATATTCTAGTAAGTTGAAGGTGTGTTGACACCCAGCAAACAAACCAGTTTCCTTATGATTAACCATCATCCACAATTATAATTTGTAAATACATAAAACGTTTGTAATATACAGACATTCAAGCATTTAGTGTATAGTGTACAATATTTTTGGTAAACTGGTTTCTAAACATGTGTATTAGTTAAAGTACATAATATATATTTTTACAGTATTAGTGTATTTGTCAGTGCTGGCACGCAGCAGCTGAAGCAAGAGGTTGGTTGTCTTGTGTGCAGGATCGTGGGGGCTGAGGCTACTGGAGATACGAGTGCCGGAGCACGGAGACCTCCACCAGTCGGTCGCGATGGGCTGCAACTTCGACTTGGAGGGAGCGCGTCTCTACTCCGTCAAATGGTACAAGGACGACAACGAGTTCTTTCGTTACATGCCAGAGCGCGAACCACGGATAATGGCACTGCCTCAGCCGGCCGTCACTGTCGACGTGAGTACACCCAGTCATATTTGTCAACCCTGCACTCTAAATCTGAATCAGTGAATATTCACTGATTGATGCCGATGGATGGAGCAGTTTCAACAAATTGAATTAGTGAGAAACTACTGTGAAATCAGTGACTCTTCACTGATTCCGACAAAGCGTGCCAACATTCCACAAGTTAATTAGTTAACGTCCACAGATTTTCCAGTAATTGTTCACTGATTCAATAAGTGACAACTGTTATGTGAAATCCACTGAAAAAAACAGTGAATATTCACTAATTCACTTGTGAGATGTTGGTATTCTTAAAGGAGATCAGGGAATATTCACAAATTAAACAGTGACCATTTTCACTGATTCAAGTTGTTGAAACTGCTCCATCCATCAGCGTGAATATATGAATATTCACTAATTCTGATTTAGAGTGTATGCCTGAAGCCAAATCCATCCTGGCCTAGTGTACAATTTGATAGCCCACAAAAGAGAGGGCCTCCAGAGCATATACACGACGAAATATATTGTAGGGAGCTGAGAATAAGGCAAGGCAGAACGGCAGTGTGGTGGTGGGGGCCACATAGCGCTCCGCTTGTCCCCACCACCAGCCGCATACCTGAGCCTTGCCTTTTCCTCAGCTCCTCACTATACCAATGTGTCGGCGCGTTCCCTGACAGACTGTAAACCATAAGTGCCGGACGTCAACAAAGACGAAGGGGGCCGGTGGCAAGTAGCACAGTGGCCTAATACCTCCCAAAACAATCCCAAGTCTGCCCTTAAAGCAGGCGAGAGGAAATGCTGGGGAGGCCATGAACCCTATGATCATGAACATAATATCACCGACATAGGGGCACGTGCTCGTGTGCATATGCCATAATATGTGCATGTGTCTCATCATGAATTCCACGGTCACATCATTCACATAATGATCACACATACCAAGGGAAGCGCAGAAGTGAACAATACTTAAGCGAACAGAGGCAGGATAAGGAAATTAACTTAAATCATTAGTGGTTCGTGCCCACCACTATCCGTTTAGAATTTAGCGTTACCAACTTTCAAAATGAAAATCCACTGCATTTCAGGCAGGGTCGGGTCGCACTGTGTATGGGAGAAAGTCGGGGTGAAGTTTGGGCCGGCTGCTCGAGCAGTGAGACATACCTGTCATTCTCCGGCCCGAAGAATGGATGAGATGAGGGTAAGATGAGTGTGGAGCAGCGACGGAATGAGAGAGGCGGTGTAAACGGGAATTTCTCGAGAAAACCCGTCGGGGATCGAACCCGGATCGCCTAGGTGGGAGCGGAGAAGACTAACCCCTCGACCACCACGGCCCTATACCGGCATTATTGTACTACTACCATCCTTTGAACAAGAAAGCACACATTTTGTATTGTAGATATTGCTATAAGGGTTACAAAAATGCATTAATGTCCATGTACATTTCATATCACTTTTTAATCTATAAAATAATAAAACTAATGCAAAATAATGGAGACCTGCAAATTTCGCGTGGTTCGCTGAGAGCGTTTTTTTTAAATTTCCGTAAATTCACGGAAATATTTACAGAAAAGTGATGTAATTTTACAGAAGCGGCTTCCGTATTTTTTGTTTACGGAAATTTTTCCGTATTGTCAGTTTACGGATGTTTGGCCGTAATATTCCATTAATTCATGGAAATATGTTTCTACAATTTTAAAGTGTATTTTACTGTGTTCCATTTTTTTTAAAATGTGGTATTAATGATCACTATGACTAGTAGAGTTAATGTGCACGCACGCTGGTGCTAAACGAAAATAAGACAAGACAAGGTAAGGTAGTAGAAGGTAAGTGCTGCTTCCTGGTTGTCCACACTTTGCCGCGGAGAAGAGAGATGCGAGCGACGAGCAATACAGCCAAGGACTTGTATCGCGCATGGACAAAGGGCCGAACAACTCTGTAAATTACTTATGTGTTCCGAGGAGGCCACACATCTTCTACTCTCCTCACGTCATCACAGCTGAAAAAACATCGCACTTGTTCTCGGCGTTTCGGGCTGGCGGGTATGCACCTTTCAAGTAATTTATTTCTATAGAACAAAATCTGTTCTTCGTAATGGTAATAACGAAGTTCTGTGAACTCAGGATTTCAAACACAAAAATTGTCACTTATAAAGTTGATATCTTACCGCTGCATGGAACTCACTTGTTTGTGTCTTGTCACTGTGGCACGATGGTTAGGGCCTTGCCTAGCTATCATAAGGTCGTGGGTTAGAATCCCAGCAAATTCGAAAGATTTTTCAGGATACAATATACTGTGTGTAAAAATCTCGAGAAAACATATAAAATAAGAATTTGTCGTAGTTCTAGTAAATGGAGTACCAGTAATTTAAACAAACGAATTTTTTTTTTGCGGAAAACGGATTGTCCGAAATTTTACGGAAGATTCTGTTATCAAGAAAAACTGAGTGTCCGTTGTTTTACGAAGATTCCTGGATAATTTTTTGCCTGTACTTTTCCGAAATTTCACGGAAATTTTTTCTAACAGTGACTCCAAGTTACTATATCCTCATCTGACTCTTACTTTTTGGCCGGCTGTTTGTGTGGCGAGCCTGAAGATAATTTTTTTCAACCAATGACATAACATCAAATGTAAATTTCTAAATATCCTGTAATGCAGGTACAAAAATACTTGAAGGTTTGAGGCCAATAACGTCATTGCATTATTATTAGGCCACAGACTAGCAATCTATTGGTTAATTTTAACAGTCAATTTTCAAGAGAGCGTTAGTCCCACTACGGACAATTTTAAAAAACGTATTTGATTTTCATACGATATTACCACGAAATCTTACCACACGTCGCCCTGACTCAGCCAATGTTGGGGCCTAAACCCAGGAATGGAAATATTACACTGTAGTGTAAGAGCAACGGTGACAGATATGTAGATAGACCCATGCATAAATGCATACACATCAATTCATCCCTACACATTATCCATTACATACATATATGCAAAACGTCATAGCTATCTATTGATCCGTATCACGTAACTAGTTTTTTTCTCAACATTCTAAGTAAACATATTAGCAAAATGAATCGACTTCCTTCAGCATGATATGCATCGACGGATCAGAGGTACACATTTCCGAGTCATAGAATAGTTCATCAGTAACGCGTCAATCAGGTAAAGTCAGCAAAAACTGTTCTTTACTTGTATCATGAAATGTTACGAGCCTTTTGAAAAAATAAAGATGTATTATTAGTGGAATTATATGAATTCAGCTGTAAGGAGATATGTGTGTTACAACAGATTCGGGAATGACAATATTATGGGTGGACAAGCAGCTTTTATCTACAAAAGTCTAACGAGAAAAGTTGTATTTTAAGTTAAATTTGACGTAGATTTTGTGTGTGTTCTGAATATTAATCCTTTCAGTCACATGACTGAACTACAAAATATGTTGGGGATTTTTTATTTTCAAAGTTGTGCGTGCAGAGACACATGCGTCTGATTAAGGCTATATTTTACATATGAAAGATGTCATTTTTGTACGAGAGATTTAATTGGATTATAATAAATATCTACAGCTAAAAATATCGATCAAAACACGCACATATTCGTTCTTAGTCTAGAAGAGCATTGTAGATGCGGAACTAAAGGTATATGTTGCTCTTTGAAACAGCTGAAACTTTGACGTTATCTGCGAGGAAGTAAAATGTCACTGCAAGGCACAGTGATGTCAGTCTGTCTTACCGGCAGCGGTCGTCAGGGGAATATTTGTTCAGCAATTCATGAACTTGAGGATTTAAATAGTAATTTAGTTTGGCTACACTGACAGGGAACTAATTAAGTGAGACGCAGCGAAGAAAACAGAAGAGCAAGCAGAGCACTCTGTAAGAAACACGACAGCTCTGTCAGGCGGTTTTTCATTAAGGCAAGGACAAAAGCTTGCGAGTTGCGATTAAAGTAGTCTGTGCTTCTCTCTCTGAGGACGAGGAGAGAAGCAGAGAGTAACACATCGATCTAGCAGCTTTATTTACAACCTGCTGTCGCCAAGTGCTGTGACGTAGGGAAGGGAGCTTACAGTCAGCACTCCTTACCCCTTGCTCCAACACCCCTCACAATAAAATACTCCCAAGCCATCTGGAGGAAAGACAAAAGGATTTCTCACACAATAAAGCATTGCATTTACACATCTCATGCCACACAGAAGACGAGTTAACAGTTTAAAATTCATGACCAAGAAGAACACTGTTCACTGAACGTACTTACGCCAAATAATTATATCATTACAGCTGTCTCGGCAACTCTTTAGAAAATTGCGCAACACATTTCATTCACAGAGAAAATTAAGAATTATTACTGTCAACCATATGTGAGTTTGTATAAGACAAAATTAATATTTTTTTGCCGAAAAATTTATGAGCCGCGTACATCAAAAATTGATTTTTTTTTTTGTTTGAACAAAATATATGTATAAAAGGATTACACCGACATTTTCTCTGTTTAGTGCTTCTAAACGACCTGGAAAGATGTTTTAAAAAACATGTAAATAAATACGTGTTTGCACTTAATGTTAGGAGTTTTTCGAAGATATTTCTTTATGGTTGGAATCTGGTTAATCATTCCAAGCGACTAAGGACGCTATTGAAACTTGAAACATGTCGAAATTCCCCCCCCCCCCCCATGGTCCGATATAGGAGTTGCTGATATTGATACAGATGTTCTCCTAGGGTAACGTTTTCAAGGACATGTGCGCACCATTGTCCTACCTATTGCCTCATTGGAGCCGCATCCCCGTAGCCCAGTAGGTTTAGTGCGATGGGTTCTGGTTTCGATTCCTATATCCGGCTGGGTGTAAAATGTATTCGTTTAAATTAGTTTCAATTTTTTTCAATACAGTTGTCTCTCAGCCTTACTCGGGGTTACACGTATTGGTCAACTTAAGGGCACCGCCTAACTCCCGTTTCAAATGCGTTGCAGCATGTTCATAAACAGGTTTTCTCTACGAAAATATTCCATGTGTGCCTGTTGTGCCAACGTACGAAAATAAAACAAACTTCAGACAAAGTCGGAATCTCATTGTTAAAACACTATGCCAATTAAAAACACTGTTTCTAAGCCCTCCAACATGGCTAAAAACGCCCTTTTCAGATCTCCGTACTTCAGGATGTACTAACTGGATGTATGTGAAAGACAGATTATAAGTGCACTGAACTTAGTTGCAAACATTCCGCCAATAAGTTGTATGGCCACTGATTAGGGTCCCATAGTAAAAACGGTTCGGCGAGAATCTTGCATGCTAGTTCAGCGAGAATATTGCATCCTAGTTCAGCGATAATCTTGCTTCCTAGTTCGGCAAGAATCTTGCATCCTAGATCAGCAAGAATCTTGCATCCTAGTTTAGCGAGAATCTTGCATGCTAGTTCGGCGAGAATCTTGCATGATATTTCGGCGAGAATCTTGCATCCTAGTTCAACGAGAATCTTGCATCCTAATTCAGCGAGAATCTTGCATCCTTGTTCAGTGAGAATATTGCATGCTAGTTTGGCGAGAATCTTGCATCCTAGTTCAGCGAGAATCTTGCATCCTAGTTCAGCGTTTGGCTCGTTGAGACTATGATGCATTTGATGTACGCTTCAAGGTCGCCCTTATGTCTACGTTTTTTTCAAAGTGTCTAACGCGCAGGTAGGTGGTGTCATTTAGAGGCAGGGGGTGGGGAGATTTTTGACGTATTGTACCAAACAGTGATTAGAGCTTCTGATTCGATTCCCGGATGGGGAGGAATATGGATAGTTACCTCCCTCCCCCTCCCGGGGTACAGGACTGAGTGTTGAGTTATCCCCTCATCATCATACTAGGTATGACAGTGGCGAACCATCGTAGTTGTTTCATCCTCATCTAGTCGCTCCTCAGGGGTTACCCTCAGAGACTAGAGAAACATACGGATGGAGCATAGCGCACCTTTTATGACGTGGGGTATGAGTAGGGCCACGATTTTGTCGCGAAAAGATTTTTGCCCCACTTTGTTTCAGTGACTCTCGTGCACATCGGCAGTTCTGTTTCAAGGTTATTGGCAGCGTGTCTTTGTTCAGACACGTTTCTCATTTGACTGCACCAATCCGAATGAGAATATTGTGAGTCTGTACGTCTATAATTTGCCAAGGCCAGTGAGAGTAAAATCATCCAACCACAGACGATGTAGCAGAGCTGCAGGTGTGCACATGACGCATCGAAACCAAATGTTGCAAAAATCTTTTCGCCATAAAATCGCGGCTCTAGGTATGAGGCCTTGAGACGGAATGGGGAGGAGCCCATCCACCATATTGGTACCTGAAATATGTTGTTTGTTACCATAGCAACGTGTATAATGCGGCTGTGGTTTGGCCAGTCACAACCTCATTTCTCAATACACATGCAGGAACAGCTGATTGCACTCAGCCATATTGCTACTCGAACAAACAAGGTGGGCTTGGCCTAAGCTGCTAATGCTCAATCTGTACTATTCTCTCGTCTCCGGTAACCCCTGAAGTTCAGAGTAGCCTCAAGGCTGACAATTCATCATCATCACATGCTACTTAGTCTATGAACGCATGGGTATCAGGCATGTGCACTATGTAGACAAACTCTCTAGAGCAAGGCAAATATAGTAAAATAAGCCTTACGTGTAACGAAAGTCCGGACAAATCTGAATAAGTATTACGAAAAAGTACGTGGAAGCAACTGAGAGTAGGAACGATTTTCAATGAATTTCTACTTTCAATATTCACTCCTCGGCAATGTTTACTGTTGAGATAACGATGATTCAAACTAGCTTCGCTCATTTTTACTTGTTTATACACATTGCTTAAAATTTCATCGTAACATAAGCAAGCCTTGCAGATAGTTTGTAAATATGTTTTGCAAAATTGAGAAACACCTTTTGTCACTGCTCCACGAACCAAACTCGGGGTGCAATTTAACTATAAAAATACATACGTTTTCCCATTTTCCAAAATAATATGTCTGTTAGAAATGTCCATAAAATTAAGAAACACCATGTGTATATGTGGAAATGTATGATTTGTCAGCAACACAGCCAAAAAACCATTCCCAGAATCAGTTTCAGGTACTTCATTTTTTTACATACTCTTAATGCTATTTGTCGGGCACACACACTGCTTTCACGTTTATATTACTATGTGTTCTTTGAACTAGTTTCAGAAAAACTCCAAAGCAAAATAGAAACGAAACTATGTTTTTTATTTTTGTTTTATTGTGAGGTTGGGTGAACTTTGGTAACATTCGCAGACAAGGATATATATCCACAAAACCAATTCAGCTTATAACTATGCCACGTAAGTTTAGACAAACGTTTGTCTATAATGATTATGAATCTGCTTACAAGATGACATATTTGCGTGTAGGTGCGATGAAACAAATTATTTGAGTGGGATTGTCAACCTTACAGCTCATGAGTTTCCAAGCCACGAACACACGAAATAGCTGCATGAAGAAGTAACTCGTGTGTTGCTGTCTGACAGTGTTACAAAACTGTGTGCAAAGCTCAAGTCTACATTTCTTTTAACTGCCATTTGACATTTCCTGATTTCGCCTGCTTTCGAACGGCACGATACGAAGAATTCACTTCATAATCGAAGGTCATTTCACGAAGGCGAGGAAAGTCGTTAAAGTTATTTCTGCAACATTATTTACCAGAAAAGTTCCGGTACAGGATTAATGAAATCTATGGCCCTGTTCAAAAGGAAAAACACTAAAACTCCCAGTTTTGAGTAAAACGTATATAGAAAAATTTCCGTTTCGCCGAAAAATTTATCAATTGACATATTCTGTTGGTGTTAATTTCAAGCAAAAGTACAGAGGCAACTATTTAAGTTGATTAAAATGTTTATAGTGTGCCTTTGCTGAAATTATCACATTATTAAAATAAAATAAATACAATTTCTAGAACTTTACTGGCAATCAGAATATAACGTGCTACATTATCAAAACAAGTGAATTTACATGTTTTTCTTTTCAATTGGGTAGAGTGCACTTCTGTCTACGTGTTGGTGATACAAATTCAAAAATAAAACTTTTTTGTGTTATTTCTCTCTTGAACTACTACACCGTGCAAATACAGGATCACAGCTAAGCTGACGCGAGCCGGTAATTGTTGACTGCGTGATAGTTCAGTGGCTATCGCCTAGAGGCGACATAGCAGATGGCGAATGAGCAAAATTCAACCTAATTGCCAGCGCGTTTCCCGGCCTCTATTGCCCCCGTCTAGTTCGAATTAGAAAACGTGAAAACGGGAGACACGACCCAAACATGACAACAAACTGGCTTAACAGCTTGGTGACTTAGACTATAAATATTGACAGGACAGGCTGGTTAGATGTGACACACATCACAGCTGAGAAGACCTGTATGTTACTCTTAGTTACTATAAGGGTTCTTTTTGCCAGTAACATGTCAATGGAGATGTCGGGAAAATGCATCAAAAACATCTGAGATATGATTCAAATGTTTTTGTTTACCAATCTTCTCTCTGGAAGTACACACTGACTCGATTCAAATTCGTTCATTACACCAGATAATCATAATTTTTTCTCATTATTTGCTGAACTGTAGCTTTTTATTAGTCTTTTACGTCTCTTTTAAGTGCTGCCTTTAGAAACCGCTACACGCAATTTTACACAGAGACTGGAATTGCGAGAGGAATCGGCCGTGGTCTATATTAAGGAACTATTCTAGAATTCGATTTTAGGAAACCAAGGGGATACCAAATCAGAATGCCATGAGACAGGTAACGAACCCAGGTTCTCCAGAATACAAAAGTACATTTGTATGTTTCTTGTAAAAGCTACGATAACCTACACTAAATGGTTACACATGCGAATGCTTACTATCCATTCCAACCACCGCGTCCACTACAGAGGACCTCGCATGAAGAATTAATTCAAGATCCAAGTTGTACTCGTAAGGAGATAAAATCATCCGGTAACAAGAGATTCGTCGGTGAGTTTCGGATAGTAAACATTTGAAACCAAAACTATTTTCCCTAACAGACGTTCCACATTGGCTCCGAAGTATGAATATTCAGGATAGTAGGAGACCCGCTGGTTGAACTGCCTAAAATGCACATCTGCAGCTCAGCTTAACGGTCAGTGATTGGATGTTTTAATTCGCACACATTTTACAGCTATGCCTGCATATCACTTATATGTGGAGTGGCTCAGTAACTTTATCCTGATCGGCACAGTCAAGTTAGCGATCCTTTACACAAAGACAGCTGTCAATAACCATCAAATAGTGCTATAGATGTGCACGGAAGGCAATGAACAATATGATGCAGGCAGTTGTGGATTTAGAAACATATTTTTTTTGGGGGGGGAGGGGTTGTCTTAGGAGATTTTATGGATTGTAAAAACACCAGCCACCTCAAAAGTATTGTTGTTTGCTGTTACAGAACATTAAAAATAACATACACACAAGTAGGACACAATTACTGTACTTGGATCATCATAGAACAAAACTCCAGTTTCCTTGAAGCGACTGAGCATACTTTGGCTACATAATGTTCGACACGTTTTCGGGGTTTGGTGGGGGGGAAGCAACAGCCCGGAAGTCTCCCCCTTAAATCCGCCACTGGGTGCAGGAATCGTTTTACCAAAATCTCAGGAGCCTAACAACAGTGCTTCAAGTGCAGCGTAGTCATGTAATTCGTTTGATGCATCAAACATAACTATGACTGAAAAGGTCCACAACTAGCTCGTTGCTAAAGGACTTCTTGCAACACACTATCTGTCTATCATTATTCCGAGATAGAGAGAGAGAGAGAGAGAGAGAGAGAGAGATAGGGAGAGGAGATGAGAAACACCACAGAAGCTGCTTAGTGGTGTGTGCGGTGTTAGCAAAGCAGAATACTGCGGACGTGTCACAGGGAAGATAATGTTTGATCTCAACCGCGCGCTTTGAACACGTGGGGCTATTACGTCTGCTTGTGGCTACCTGGAGCGTCCAGTTTATGTAACCACTATCGTATTATTGGAGACCACACCCATCAGCTTTAGTTCGATGCCATTGATAGATTGTATCCCTAAGCGTTGGTTCATTTTCAACATATACACTACGGTGTTTAGAATTAAATTGTAGATTGGGCTATTTTGGACTGGAGCCTACACGGAGACCAATATCTAACAAGGGCAAAATGCGCTTATTGTAAAATATTTAATTTAGACTTAATTTTTTTACACGGAGTTGACTTTGAATGACGTTTTTATAAAGATCTTCCTGCAAAGCTGAAATTAGTTATTACATAAATTATGCTAATATTAGAAACCTGAAAAACTCGTTTTCGTTTAAGCACAAGCTAGACTTCAAACAACTGTAAGACGGTGTAAGTTTCGCAATTGTCCCTTGACTTATTTGACACCTCTTACAGTTCGCCGAGCCAATAATAAAGAAGAGCAACTAAATACAGACCTACAGCGAGCAGCCAATGAACAGCTGTTATTTGCTTCAGTAAATATTTCCTGAAGGCTAGCCTTCGATCAGTGAACCGGCAAATATTATACTAGCGAACGATGGCCGCTTCTGCCAACAGTTGGCAAACAGAAAGAATTTGCATTCTAGATTCATTGTCTTATGTATAATCAAGTTCACTGTTTACTGTTACAGTGAGAAGCAGCTGAAAGATGTATAGTAGGGATTTTAGTATATTCACAGGACATTGGATTATAACATACAGGTCATTGATATAGTTATTTGCTTACCTTACCTGTGCTGTGTAAGTATAAAGAACTCTCCATTGTTTACGAAGTTATTTTACAGTGTATAGTGACGGTGGGTTGGTTGGATGCTTACAGGTAGGCGTCTCCAATATGACGTCGATAACGCTCAGGTACCTGCAGTTCAACAGCTCTGGAGTGTACAGATGCGAGGTGTCTACAGAGGCCCCCAACTTCAAGACTGTCGTCGGCAGCGGTAATCTCTCCGTCATTGGTAAGTCTCGACATACTTGCAATGCATTTATTAACCGCTTTTACTCCTCGTGTGTGTTGTCATAGATATTTTGCATGACAATTAGATGAAATATTGTGGACATACGCCTTCTTAGTACTATACGGTCAGTGAACACAGATGAACAATAAAAGGAAAACATACCGAATTGGCTGTGTGTGGTCAACATGTACATAAAATGAAATCTTTTGGGTAGAACCACGATTTTATGGTGAAAAGATTTTTTCAACATTTGGTTTCGGTGCGTTATGTGCACGTCTACAGGTCTGCTACATCGCCCGTAATTGGATAATTTTACTCTTACTTGCCTTGGCGAATTACAGACGTAAGGAGTCACAATAATCTTATTCTGATTGGTGCAGTCAAATCAGAAACGTGTCTGAACAAAGATACGCTGCCAATAACCGTGAATCAGAGCTGCCGATGTGCACGAGAGACACTGAAACAAAGTGGGCAAAAATATTTTCGCAACAAAATCGGGGCCGTACTTATAGGTAAAGTTGATGGTTTATCGCTGGAAATCTTGATGGTTTGCTGGATTTCAATACACGTTCAGCTTACCTGAATATAGAGCCACGATTTTATGGCGAAAAGATTTTTGCAACATTCTGTTTCGATGCGTCATGTGCACACCTGCAGCTCTGCTACTTCGTCTGTGATTGGATGATTTTACTCTCACTGGCCTTGGCAAATTATAGACGTACGGAGTCACAATAATCTTATTCTGATTGGTGCAGTCAAATGAGAAACGTGTCTGAACATAGACACGCTGCCAATAACCTTGAAACAGAACTGCCGATGTGCACGTGAGTCACTGAAACAAAGTGAGGCAAAAATCTTTTCGCGACGAAATCGTGGCCCTACCTGAATATTACTGGCTTTAGCTTGTCCGTGGAGCTGTTACCCTATTTGACTGAGCCTATAAGAATCCCTTAATTGTAATACGTTATGCCTGTTATTGGTCTGCAAACAGCTACATTGTATCAAAAGTATATCACCAAATCACATGTGTTGCAAGATACTACAGTGTTTTCAAGGGGATGTTGGCACAAAATATTTTCAAGATACACCTATACTTACAGGTTGTGGCGTACCGTGGATGTGTTCCAACGCAAGCAGCGATAAGCAGGCACCTGAAAAATTCCCGTATTATTTTAGGCACAAACTAGAAATAAAAATAACTGCATATTTGTGTCGCTTTCGCGTTTGCTCCATGACCTATTTGACGCGTCATGGAACGTACTGAGAAAATATAAAAGTTGCAACTATATGCATGTCCAAATATGTGGTATTGCTGTGTCGGCTAGCAGCCAATGTAAAGTTGTTTTCTGCTTCGGTAAACGTATACTGATAAGTAGATACCTGAAAACTTCGCGGTTCACTTGGGCACAAGCTGGAATTCAATCAACTGTATGTTTGTGTCACTTTCACAATTGGCCTTTGACTTATTTGACATCTCCTGGAAGTCTCTGAGCCAATAATGCAAATGTAACTAATAGAGACATGTATCACTTTAACAGCGAGCAGCTAATGAACATCTGTTGTCTGTTTCAGTTCACAAATATTCTTGCAGGCTGGCCAACATGTCAGTGAACACGCGAATTTTTCCTGTCTTTAGTGATAAGTATTACCTTTACTCAACACTGAGTTGTCTGAGAGATCATCTATATATATATATATATATATATATATATATATATATATATAAAAGAAAGTCGTGTTAGTTACACTATTTATAACTCAAGAACGTCTGAACTGATTTGGCTGAAAATTGGTGGGGAGGTAGCTTAGAACCAGGAGAAGGACATAGGATACTTTTTATCCCGTTCGACCGCGTTCCCGTGTGACGTCACTATAAAATGTGATATAACAAAAACGCATATGACATGGAATAACAAAACGCAAATGACAGTTAAACATAGTTTTGTCTATGGATAAGTATGTTTGAAAATTTGATAATTATGAAATTTGTCAGAAATCAGTAATCAGAAATCATCAGTAATTTGTGTTCTCTTTGAATCATCGTTGACAATGCCGCGACCAAGACGATCGAATCTTTCCCGACAAAGCATGTTCACGGGTAGGAAGACCATCTGCGTTGTTTGTCCTTGCGCCTGACAGTAAAACAAATGAAGAGTGCAACCTATGCACCAAAATGCATGAAAAAAAATTAATCGTTAAAATACTTAATAAAAAATATGGGTACTTATTGCCTCTAAGACGGAACAGAGTTCACAGGACCAGCTATTCATTCAGACATATAGGAGCTGTTACTTTATTCTTCCCAGTAGCGTACAAGAGGCAAGAAACGTATTGTTTTGTTACACAGCTCTCGTCTACACAATGCGTGTATACTGGGTATGACAGGTATACGCCATAAGTTCACATGCTCAAAGCTTATAGTCGGAGCTTACATTTCATGTCTTGGAACACAACCACAATACGCCACTGCTAATATAGTCACATGAGAAATTGTGTCGAACACCCAGACAATAAAATAAACAGAAACTATAAGCTGTCCTTGTTTAGTTTTGATATTTTAATTTTTTTCAAAAACATTCCATTATACTAGTTAACAATACCGGCTTTGTACACGGACATGTTCAAGGTCTCTGACTGTTAAACTTATTGCTTCGGAGTTCAGAGAAGAGTTAGGTTGAAGACAAAACACCTCAGTTGATCAATTTTAACGATTTTATCTTTTGACAAATTTTGATCTACACTAAATTATTTGAGTGAGTGAAAGAGAGATTTTGATCATCGCTTTAGTGCTGATGAGGGGTGACAGAATGAGTATGGGGCAGCGCCGGAATGAAGGAGCGGTGGAAACGAGATATCCCTGAGAAAACCGGCCAAACAACAGCAACATACTGCACGATCCCACATACGAAAATCCGGTGACAGATGCCATTGGGATTAGAACCCGGATCCCCTTGGCGGGAGGCGAATGGTTTAACCATTCTGCCACTGCGACCTCTACATTATTTGATACGTTATATCCTTTTGATTATTTGCTTATAATATTGGCGCGAAATATTAATCTAAAAGTACATTTCAGACATTATATATTAAAAATAAACAGTGCTTAGACTATGTTTCTCGCGTGTCAATATATCTTCCAGAATTTCCGCATTTAAGGCCTTGTTACTGAGTTTTGCAGTGATTTCGAAAATATTTTTTTATGGCTACCTAATACTCATATCAAAATTTCGCTCCACAGTTTTGACATTTATATGTTATAATTTGTAGGTGAATTTTTTGTACAAATGTACTGAACGTTTTTTTAGTTTTCATCACACATAGTACCACGTTTTTTGTCGTGAAAATAAGAAAAAATTAAGCAAAATATTTTTTTTTTTGCTGACGAATGGTACATTATTTTTAAAAATGCATCCACAGTATTGTGCATCCTGTGACTGCACATTGTCTCAAATGTTTTCAAAGTTTTTGGTTAAAAAGTATTTGAGTTATTGTCACCAGTCTGAAGAAAAAAACTGGTGATCAAGCCCTTAATACTTACTGTTTTAGCTATTTTAATAATTGATTAATTTAGAAGTACTTGCTTTTCTAATTTAAACACCTTGGCTACAAACAGCCTAGGCTAACAGAGAGCAAATATGTATAATCGTATTCCGTGTGTTAAATATAATTTTCCTATGTAGTCTCAATTTTTTTTATAAACTAAAATACTATTGTTTTGGTTTATTATATATTACCATCAAATTAATTTTAAAATCACTATTGTTTTACAATGAGGGGTTTTGATTGTCATGTAACCTGACATAAAAGGAAATGGAATAAAAGTAATATGTTAACCGTAAATTGTTTGCGAAAAACCAAGGTCTATACTTATTACTAGAGCCTCGAAGTCAGGGAAGCTGTGTCGCTATGTTGGATCAACGTGTAGAGATGACGGTTTATTACGGGAAAACTTGACTGTTAGCTGGGTTCCAACACACGTTCAGCTTACTAGAAGATTACTGGCTTTCTCTTGTACGTGAAGCTGTTGTCCTATTTGACTGAGCCAATAAGAATCCCGCTATTATAATATTTGATGTCTGTTATTGGTCTGCAAACAGCTACGTCGTGTCAGAAGTATATCACCCAGTCACATGTGTTGGAAGAAACTACACCGTTTTCAAGAGTATGTTGGCGCTAAAACATTTCCGCGATATACCATCATTATTAGAGGTACGTAAATTTCGCAGGTACATTCCAGGTCAGGTTGAACGCCAATTATGTATACTTCATTGTCATGTCTGTGACTTGCTGGCGGCTGTTACGAAACGCGTTTGACTACTGCAAGCCAGTAGTAAATAAGGAAATAATGCGAAGTACTATCGCTTGCTACCTGCTTGTACGGTTATAAGCCAATAGATAATCGATTGTGGCCAGTGGGTGTATAGGACTGACAAGTCTAGGCTGCTGCCAGATGAATCCGCGAAATTGACGTACCTCTAATGATGGTTTATCGGAAAGTGTTTTGTGCCAACACGCCATTGAAAATTCTGTAGTTCCTTGTGACATGTGTGATTGGTAGAGACCGGAAAAATTCGCTGGTTCACTGACCTTGTAGGCTAGCCTCCAAGATCATATGTGGACTCATACAGACAGCAACTGTTCATTAGCTGCTCGCTTCCACAGTGAAATGGACCCGCAATAAGGGCTTGGGCCCGTGTTTCTCGGCTTTCGAGAGAATTATTTTTTTAAATGCATACGAGAGTCGATATCGTAAAATCGCTTCGTAGCTTTTTTGCAAATTGGTTTTACCATGCAATGTAATTTTTCGAGACGTTCTGTATGAAGAGTAGAGCTAATTTATCAATTAAAGTGAATTTTGTTAGTTAACTAATTAGCAACTATTTTGCAGTCTTCCGGCTCGAAAAAATTAGAGTATGAAGTTTAAATCAGCCATAACAAAGTTACGAAGCGATTTTACGATATTGCCTAACATTTATGTTTTAAAAATAATTGTCATTAAATGCGAAGAAACTCGGGCCCATGCCCTTAAGTTACAATTATGTTATTGGATCAGAAACTTCCAGGAGATGTCGAATAAGTCAAGGGCCAATAGCGAAGTGACACGAACGTATAGTTGCTGGAATTCCAGTTTGTGCCTAAAATAAAACGCGAATTTTTCAGGTCTCTAGTGGTTGGGTGATACACGTCTGACAAACCGCAGCCGTCTGCAGACAAATAATAAGCATAAAATATTACAATATCGGGAGTCTTAATGGTTTAGTCAAATAGGATAACAGTTCTACGTACAAGCGAAAGCCAAGAAGTTTTCATAAGTTGAACGTGCATAGAAACCCTGCAAACTGTCAAGTTTTCCCGCGATAAATACAGGCAATTATTTTTGGTGAAAAGAATAATGCAACATTTTGTTTCAATGCCTCACGCTCACATCTGCAGCTCTGGTACGTAGTTATTGACAGCGAGCATTCGTGTAGAGGCGTCAGTCATTTGACTGTGCCAATGAGAATATCGTCAAGGCGACACCACCCGTCTGCGATTTGCGGCTAGATCCCAAATATGATGAGAGTTATAAAACAGCCAATCACTGACCATGAAGCAGAGATGCAGATGTGCACATGAGGCGTTAAAAAATGCATAATTCTTTTTACCAAAAATCATTGCCTCTAGCGATAAACCATCATATTCAAATGCATTTCATTGAAGAAAAAAATTATCAGTTGGAGTTGAAAATTGTCCAGTCCCCTTACGATCAGTTGAACAGTACGAAATAAAGCGCGCCTATATCGGGTAGTTGTTTATTCGTATCTTCCCCAGCTCCGAGCAGCAAGACTCGAATTAGCTTCCCGGACAAACAAGAGGCTGTAATAATGTATGGGGGGGTTGTAGGCCTCGGAAGAAAGGGTAGCAGGGTCAGGAGGGGGTGGGAGATTGCTTCCTTCCCCTTGTTTATTCCATTCCACCTTTACATTCATGTTTACCCTCGCCTTCCAGGGCGACTCGAGTTTCGGTGGTATTCATTAGAGCATCGCGCCATTAGGCCTGCAGTATAATATGTCCATGAATAAATATCCTAAATGTTCAGGAATTACGAGGGCTCGTGTTCGTGTGATCAACGTGTTTTGCAAGACTCCATAAATTCGGATAAAACGTAACCGAAGTATTTCCTTGTTAGTATTTTGGAGCTATAGAATTCTTGCTCACTGAGCTGCAGTTTCTCTTAGTATATTAAACGAGGTAAAGCAGCTAATAATTTTCGTCCTTCCAGAAATCAGAAATATATAAATGCATTACTGAATTTTGCTTAAGGCGATGGTCTTCCATTTATTTCAAACAATTGCAAATAACTGCAATATTTTTAAACCAAATGCTTTCAGAAAATTTGAGACTCTGTACAGTCATACGGTACACAATTTTGGCAGAGTGTTTTTAAAAAAAATATACCGTTTGCTAGCAAAGAATTGTTTTGCTTAATTTTGGCTAATTTTGACAACAAAATATGTGATAGTTCAGGGGCAAAAATCTAAAAATCCATTCGGTGTATTGTAACTGAAAAATTCAGCTACAAACGATGATATATTCGTGTTAAAACTGTAAGATGAATTTTTGATGTATGTACTAATTCACGTTAAAAAACATTTTCGAAACCACTGCAAAACTTAAGAGCGAGGCCTACCCGCGCGTGAGAGGCTCAAAAACGACGGAGCAGTAAGGTCGACCTTGAAGCGCGCATCAAATTCCGCGTCGCCTCAACGAGTCAAGCGCTGAACTAGCATGCAAGCTTCCCGCCGAACGGTTTTTACTATGGGACACTAAGCGGTGACCATATAATTTTATTGGTGGAAAGTCTGAAGCTAAGTTCAGTGCAGGTCGCAATCTGAGTTTCACATACATCCGGTTAAAGTACGGAAGTATGAAAAGGCCGTTTTTAGCCATGTCCGATGGCTAGAGACGGTGACATTTTGCGAATTCAATGACCTGCATGCTAGATTCAAATATCCTATGCATACTTAAATCCCGACCATTTGTCCACTAGATGCTACTCAGTGAAACAGCAGACAATGAACGGATAGACAGGGCTTGAGTATGCATAGGATATTAAATTCCAACATACAGTCCTTTGAATTAGCGAAATTTCACCATCTCTACCGATGGCTTAGAAACGGTGCTTATAATGAGCGTGGCGTCTTAACAATGAGGTTCCGACCTTGTCTGAAGTTTGTTTTATTTTCGTACGTTGGCACATTGGCCACACGTAGAATATTTTCGTAGAAAAAACCTGTTTACGAACACGCTGCAACGCATTTGAAGCGTGAGGTAGGCGGCCGCCTTTATTCATGTCTATAGAAACTGTGAATTCCACTTCAAGCCATATATAGGAGGTGTTAGAGTAGCAGTATTGACTGAAAATTAATGGTTTCCCCACTATGCTTGCCCACCAATCTGCAGTTAGCCGTATTTATCACATTCGTGAGTAAAATTCAAGCAACGGAATACAGTTTAACTGCTTATTATTTTCATAGTGCGTCTAAACATATTTTTCAACACTACACGAACACAAGGGATTAACTGAAACAATAAATGCACATTAAAATTATGTTGTCTCGAAAAGGTTTATTGAACCAAAACCTATAAATCTAACCGTAAGCAAGTCAACACTTTAATTTATCAAGTTTGTAATTTATGCTTTACGTATATATTTAATCTAAAACAGACAATAATAACCGTGGTTAGAATTTACTACTGTCTGTGAACTTAAAACCTACGTGGTTAGTCTAGTCTCCACACATTCTGTTCTTTCCGGGATGTGCAGAAACTAAGACCAGTAATTTAGTAGTCAGTAATTTAAGTATGGATCGATTGTAACACAGCGCCGTTGTTAATTATATATAAAGCAGATTTCATTAAGTACTAAAATATGTACTAACAAACCACCAAATACTTAAAAACTTTAGTATAGTTACGTTGGGTAACGTGACTACTCAGATAACAAAAATTTATAATTAGAACGTGGCCTAAAATGTAGTCGGTCTTATGGCGAACAAGCAGGCAAGCGCCGGTTAGATGACTGTGAGATTACAACTTGAAAAAGGATTCTGCGATTTTCTACGATTGTATCGCAGTAAAATATGAAATCATACATACGCGGTTACCATTTTAATTCTCTGGTTTTAAATTATGTGGTTACAACGCCAGAAAAGGGAATAAAGTTCAGCCACAACACTGTAAAAATTTTTCTCCGTATATTTACGGAATTTTCGGTAAAAATTTATTCGGATAACTCCCTGAATTCACGGAAACTTAGTTCTTAATCCAACAGAAGTTTTCGTAAAACAGTTTCACCATTGGGAACTGAGCCATATTTACATTTCTATAATGCTACAATTTCATTTCTACAAATTGGCAGATCTACCGGTGATGTTATTAAAATATATCCGTAGTATTTACATCTAGCTAACTCATAAATTTACGATTTTTTCCGTGCAAGTTTCCGCAGATTCGTATACATATTACGTATGATTCCGTAGTGTATATTTTCTATAGACATATCCGTATTTTACTTTTACGGTCCCTTTTTCCGTTTATTAACGGTACATTTCCGTTAAAATTTATAACGGTGTACGTGAGAGTATTTCAAGTGCGGTACCGAATGCCAGTGGAATTTTTAGTACGTTACTAAGGAGTACTAAACAACAGTCGCTAAAAACTGTCACAAACATTAGGTGGCACTGTTAAAAATAATTTTCGTTGTTTTACGGAGAAGTGCTGGTAAAAAATTCTCCAGAAGTGTCCGTTAATTTACGGAAGGCAACTAGCTCCACTTATGGAAACTCGCACTTTTATGTGACTACTTTAGGATGCAGGCGCAAGAATGCGTTCGGTTATTTATTTAGTTTCTTCTCGCAGTTTTACATATGCTTAATTAATGAAACATAATTATGTATAACTGTGTTACAAAATAATGTTTGCGTTAATTGAACTAACATTTCCGTAAAATCGCCCGTAAATTCACGGAAATTTTTAACATTGAAGATTTTGACAGTTTCATCAAGAACTGAGAGGAAAAGAGAATATTATTCATTGATTTAGCCAAATTGTAAAATACCTCTTCCGAATATATTCGGAAGTTTAACTGGCCAAGTTTTACATTCTCTGACCAAAAATTACTTCAGGAACACATTCAACATGGACACATGGAAAGGGAAATTTTACGGACTTATTGATCTGTCTGTAAAAACCCACTGCACTGTGTACACTCAATTCCCATATTTTCATTCACTGTCTGCTATTTCAGTTAGTACCCTAGACAAGCGGTTGCAGATTCAGTAAACAAAAGACAGTGGATTCTGCCATGGAGGTCACAGATCTCGCGAAATTCTCCTTTACCTACAAACATGACAGTACAGGTTCAGAAACTTGGCACACTGCATTGATAGTGGAGCATATGTGCCGTAGTTTTGTCAGACTGGACCACTGGCCAGTCTCTATCCGGAACAAAATAACTTGTGCACTGTTCTGTATTTTATGTAATATCCACGTGAAAGCAAACATCATCTAACAAATTTTCGTATCCATTATGTCGGGCTATACAGTATTTCATATATAGGCCTATGTGGGATCTTATTTCATACATCCAAAAATACTAATTTTCCGGTTTATAATTTGTTTTTACTTTTGTTAAACAATGAAAAAATTGCTCAAAATTTTGAGGTTCTCTAAAAAAAAACGGGGCGAAAGTAGGCGATACTTTGATATGCACCGGAATTAGCCACTTGCAAAGAACGAACAAACGGTATGGAAAATGATTTAGTGGTGTAGATGACTGAAAAGCACGAAAGTCGAACGTGTAATTAAAAATAAAAGAGAGACAGAACATCCTGCACATGGAACTGCACGAAGGCTCAACACAAGAGGATGGAGTTGTACAGTAACGTATGCATCATTGAGAGAGGAAGAGAGGGGAAGGGAATACAGAGATCGAATATTCTCGTTTTGTGTCGAAAATGGCGCAGAGGCAGGCACAAAGGGCTGGCGCGCTTTTGATTAGTTTCAAATTGAGTGGCGTGTAGAAGTGCTTGTAGAGTGAGGCTGAATGAAGAGAGGTTGGGGGGGGGGGTGTTACGATGGCCAGCAATCCGCAACGCCTGAATTGCTCTCGACCCAGAGGTCAATCGTTGGTTCTCCGCGCAGCTCTGAAACACGTGTGGGGCCTCTGTAAGTTTGTAGGAACGTGTCGAAACTTACGGGGGAAAACTAGGAGCTGTATTTTATTTATCGAATTTCTGCAATAACTTCTGTTTTAAAATATTTTTGGTAAACGTGGCAACGTTGAGGCATAGAATATATTTGTGATGAATTTTGAGTCACACTACTGTTATGTAATAATTCCTGAAAGTTAACCTATAATTCCCTTGCAATGATTCTGTATGCCCATGGCCGTCTTTAGTTGAAGGCCGGAGTCTTTAATGTCGCAACGCTGCATCGGAGGCCTGCTGCCGTTCGCTCATTGGCTGTCCTAGTCAGTGTAGATGTGTACACGTCGCTAAAGCTGCATATATACTAGGGACTAGACTAGGGTGGTCAAGAAGTGACAAGCATTAGGCCCCCGTTGCTGTGTTGCCACATTCAAGACTCCGGCCTTTTAATGAAGACGGCTATGGTATGCTAGGGACCCTGGTTTTCTGCGAAAATAAATTTGCCTCACATTGTTTCAGAGCCTTACGTGCACATCTGCAATTCTGATTCATGATAATTGGCAGCGTGTCTATATGAAGATCCGTATATCATTTGACTGAGGCAATCACAATAAAGTCTCTGCAACACCTCACGGCCACAGACTAAAAAGTAATACAGACGTGAAATGAAGTGGCGGCTCGTTTGATACGGGCGAACTTGGCCGCTTATTGGCTGCCCGAGGTTGTTGATACCAGCCACGTGTATGTTTGGTTCCTACATGTCACTGCAGGTTTCCTATTGGTCTTGCTGCCGGCTAGCAGGGTAGCTGCCTTACGGTGATTGGCAGTAGGTGTTTCCGCCATGTTGCTGGCCAGGAAAGCCATTTTGCTGGCGTGTGTGACTGAGTTCGCCTTACTGCCGGCTATTTCACTTCTGTATTCCTAAATATTCTGTGTCACGGCTGTGACTTGCCGGTAGAAGCCCAAGGCTCGTGGCAGATAAAATATCCAATCACTGACCACGAAGCAGAACTACAGATGTGCACGTAGGGCACTGAAACAAAGCGGGGAAAAATTATTTTCGCGAAAAACCAGGGTCCCTAGGCATGACACAATAATGAAACATTCCTTTATTATTTATGTCAAGCAGTTTACTAAGAATATATCCTATGCTTTGTCGAAGAGAAAATTTTGATAATACAATTTGAATAAATGTAATTGCTAAAAAACTGAAAATGCAATATAATTGTCCGCCTGGCACATGGATAGTGTTGCACCGTGTCAGACGTATTTTTTAAATGTGAAACTGCTTAACTTATTTATATTAAGTTTAGCTACGAAAATGCCACACACATGAAACAAAGCTTCTTTGGTTTAAAAATTCAGCACGCTTGTTTGAAACATGACATTCGGGCCTCTTAATATGGTTAAGAAAACAACTTCTTCAGAATGCAGTATCTCCGAAAATACCACTTGAAATCGTAAAGACCAAAACGAGATGCATGCGTTGGCCTTTACTTCACACTATTCAAATGTGTACATTTTAGGGTCATCGTTTAAAGTCGCATATGAAAAAGTCTTCGTAACAATCTAAACGAGGTTCATTGTATGATAAAATTAGTTAGTGAGATTGATATTGTAGTTGTTGCGTAAACTTGGCTAAAACCAAATTTGGAAAAATATTATAATATTACTTGGTTTAATATGCACTGTGTCTTTAAGGATAGAATTTCAGGGGGAGGAGTTTCTGTTTCTGTAAATAATAGATTCTCAAGTTTTTTAGTGGTAAACATTGTTAAAACATACAGTATTGTTAAAGTAAATGTTAAAGATAAATGTAATAACTTTAAATTTGAAATCGTTGCTATATATAACCCCAATATAAAGAATATTAATGACTTCCTCCGGGATTTGGAAATAGTATTACACACCACTAAATCAAAACGTTGTATGGATATAGGTGTGACATATGAATTACGAGTTTTATGAAAATGTATTAACGGTAAATTTAACTTATTTTGAAAGTCACAGAAATATATTTTAACCACTAAAAACGTACTTTTATGCTATATTATGTGTTTTTAGAGTATTTGTAATATTTTACCGTATTTTTAGAAGCCCCGACGTAATTTATTTAATATGACAATATGGCGATTCTATGCCAAGGACTAGTCACTAATTAATATTAAATGGTTTCATCCAGAGGTGTAATTACAGTAAATGTAATAATTTTTAATTGCTGATTGTTATTTTATTAATATTTGAGTAATAATTTCGCTATATTTTTGTTTACTTGTGATATTTAACACATTTTCACTATTTTAATTAAGGATTGGAGATTATGATTTTGTAGTCCTTAACTTTAGGTTTCTTACAGGGACTTTTTGGTGGCTTCTTCAAACTAATAGTAACTGAATAATTTTGTGCCCTAAGAAATCGTTTAAATTTGGGCCCATTCTAAGTATAGGATTTGAGATAGTGCCACCAAAAGCTAGTAAATATTGTAGGCTCGCCGACCATGCAAGAAGAGGGAACTACAATAGTAACTTAATAGTGAACATCAAGAAAGAAGAGGACGCCGTTATAAGTCATTTTGGCCAGCTAAGTGAAAAATAGAACATTTGTTAGTCACCCAAAATTTCGTATTTTATTGCAAATAATTTGGTGCCAAACTACTTTCAACGTCTTATAAGTGTTATAAGGATGATTAAGTTGAACTTTTCCAGAACTTAAACTATGTATTTCTTGATTTGGACGTTTTTAAAAGGATAACTATGTACCTGCACCCAAAAGTCCTGGGAGAATTAGTCTTTATATTTGAGCAGCCGAGTAATTATTTGAGACATTTAATTTGAACTGTTATTTGAACCCTGAGGATAAATTTTAATAATTTGGAATGCTACTATTTTGTTGGTAATTAATCATTTTAACTTCAGAATACGATTTTCAGAACTGTGTGAGTTTGAATGCTATGTTTTAATTTTAAATTTCAGTCAGTTTCCTCTTATGATATCAAACCTTTTTCTGATGGTAAAATACATAGTTTCTTAACTCTTAAATATTTTTCAATTGTCTTGTGTGTTCTCTTAATATGGATATTCAAGTGTCACTCCCTACACACCTACACTACCTTGAAACTTAAACCCTTAACCATTTTAATAAATATATTTTTTCATCACAGTGCACCATATACCCAGTAAGTATACTACTACTACTACTATTATATTAAGTTCCGTCTTTCTCTTATTCGTTACATAGGATATTTTAACATAAATGCCCTAAAGAAATCGTTAGACCTGGAGAAAGAGTTAGGACTACTTAGTTCATGTAACTTTGACTTGTGTAATATTTCACTCCCAACCAGAATAGTTGAAAATACTTTGACACTTAATAACCATATTTTTACTAACAATCCTAAATTAGAATATAAAATTGCTAACGTAGGAAATTCGATATCGGTCCATAATTTTTTATTACTTAATATAATTAAGACTAACCCACTAACCTATCTGAGGTATGAAGATACTGTGAGTTTTAGGCCCAAATATAAGATCAACTATCAAAAACTGCAGACGTTATTTAGGGATAAACCTTTTGTTTTTAGTAGTGATGATGTTAAACATGAAGACATTAAACTAGTTAAATACATAAAAGGAATGAAAAACTTGGCTGTTAATAATGTATCATTACAAACGAAATCGAAGATAGAAAAATGTCCTTGGATGAATGGAGAATTACTTAATTTAATTAAATGTAAAGAAAACTTATGGGCCAAAACAAAAAAGTTGTATGTGAATGAATATATTATTATGCAGTAAAAATATGCTGTGATAAAATAACAAACCTTAAACGTAAATTAAGAGCTGATTATTTTAGTAAAATAATTAATGAGCAGTCTAGCTATAAAAATAAATGGAAAATAATTAATAAAGTAATACGTAACAATTGTAATAGTAATAGTAAGAAGCAAAACATCAAACTTAATGTGAACAATGTGGAAATGCAGAATGACGATGAAAATGCTAATGCATTCAGTAATTATTTTACTAATATTGCGCTTAAAATCGCTGAGACAATTAAAATACAACCAAACAAAACAGCTACACACGTTGACCTCACAAAAATGCCCCCTTTTAACCTTCAAACCAACCAGTTTAACAGAATTGATTAATCTAATAACTGAATTGAAATATAAGGATACACCTGATGATGATGGGATAAGCAATATGCTTATCAAAAAGTGTAAAAATGCCCTTATCAAACCTATACATTATATTCTTTAAAAATGAAACTTTGCCAATAAAACTAAAACGTGCCAGAGTAGTCCCAATTCACAAATTTGGAGACAAAAATAACCCAAGCAATTACAGACCCATATCAGTATTATTCCCTATATATAAACCAATAAAAAAAAGATTAAACATAGACTAATGGATTACTTAAATAATTGTATACTTCTATCCCTATCAATATGGCTTTCTTAAAAATAAAATTACAACTAATGCAACTATATATATATATATAATTATCAAATTACAAAATTCTTTGGATAACAATGAAACGGCAGCAGGCGTAATTCTGGATTTTAAAAAAAAATTTGATGCGGTTTACCACGAATTACTTTTTTATAAAATTGAACGGACCGGTATGTGATATGCAGCTTTTACATGGTTTCAAAATTATTTAGAGGGCAGGGAACAATTTGTTGATTGAAATAATAGTCTTAGTGAAATTAAACAATTTAAATAGGTGTACCACAAGGGTCACTATTGGGGCCGGTTCTTTTATAATTTTTATTAATGATATTGGAAATTTACTATTAAATGAAACACTATCACTATTTGCAGAATATACCAATATTTTTTATGTAAGTGGCACAGAATGTAATCTAAAACAGTTACTTCAAGCCGATCGTGATACTTTATTAGAATGGTTTAATATCAACAATCTTACCATCAACTTAGAAAAAAACAAATTATATGTTATTTCAAACGCAAAAGAAAAGTTTGATGGCGAAAAACGTATCTTAAATTTTAATAACTCTACTATTGAACATGTACCCTTTACAAAATACCTTGGTTTAGTCATTGATTCAAACCTAACCTGGGATCATTACATCAAACACATTAAGGAAAGAGTTATACCTGTACCAGGAGTTATGCATAGATCAAGAGGTGAAGTAGCACATAAAATATTAAAAAGTATCTACTGTAGAATGGTAGATTCACATCTCAGATACTTATGTGTAATCTGGGGATGGTGTAGTAAATCTAATTTACATGAGTTAGAAATTTTACAAAATAGAGCTATTAAAAAATATTCTGATATAGTAATTACACCTCTACTAAAACACTCTACGAAAAAACCGATATAATGCCAATTATAGAGATATAATAAAGTATGCTGCTGCTCTTCTACTATATAAACATTTCTCTGATCTGACAAAATTAAATAAAGTGTTTCCTTTAAATTCTGATATTCATAACTATAAAACCAGGAATGTAAAGAAAATTCATTGTGTGAATAACCATACGACAACCTTTGTAGTTAAAAGCGTAAGACAGAATTTACTGAAAATATTTAATGAATTTCCATTAGAATTGATCAATAATAAATCCTTTTTTTTTTTAGTTAAAAATGTCTTAAAGAACATATTTCTAGTAAAATATTACTGGTCTTGAATTAAATTTTATATTCTTAGATCATATTGTTAGTTGTATCTTATATTTACCACTTGATAATAATAAAGAATTGGTTGCACTATCTGCACAAGGTTCATGTTTCTGATCTGCCTATACTATTGCTAGTTCTATATGTTAGCATATATCTGCAGGTGTATTGTAACTGTAACTATCAAGCGGTTCTAACTTTTGTAGGTACTTACTTATGTAATGATTTTAGTGATAATGATGGAATTCTGTGTACAGCAATATCCAATCAAATAATAATTACGGTTGTGTATTTTTTTAATTGCAATATTATCACCTAATTTATTTTACTTTGTTGTTAGTATAAATTTTCTAATATTGTAACCTAGTTGTACGTTTATGTGTGTTAAATTATTTTGTATAGTCCATTTAATGAGCTAAAAGCTTACTGCGACAGTTTTTATTAAATTAAAAAAACACTTTGTGCGATAGCTGGGCTGTGAATAGAGGCGCTCTGCTGCTCGTCGAGCGTGGTACCTTGGCTCTTATCTCTCCGCTGTTCCTCGTGTCAAACGAGGAAGTTTGAAACTGGTACACAATACGCCCTACTCTAAGAAGGCAAGGTACATAAATAAATACTAAGCGGATTAATTTTAAATTTCAGGGTTTCCCGAAGCGAAAATGCAAAAATTAAAATCCTAGCAATCCTAGACAATAGTTTTTGCCAACTTTCTGATCAAAAATTTTCTCTACTATTTTTTTTTCGAGCACAGCCTCTGACGCCGAAATCTCGTATATTTAATAGTGGCGCAAGAGATTGTGTCACTCTAAGAAAACCTTTACTCTTTAACTTGTTCTATTGTTTTTATACTGTCTTCCAAACACGTGTAAATTTCGATTTACGCTTTTAACGTTTATTTATGTTTATAAGCCTACAAATTTTATTCGAATATTGTTATTTTTAAATTATGAAACAGGTCACATGCCTAAAAAATTGTTTTTGCTATTAAACTTTTTTTAACAGTCAATATAATGACTTTGGTTAACTGCTCTTTTTTATAAAAATTTATTAAGTCAAAACAAAATATATACCATTTTTGTTTTGTAAAAACTTGGGTTTCATAGTAAAAAATATTCGAAAACACCTGTGTGTCGATTTTTTGATGTCTGTTTCTACATATATACACACACACACACACACACATGTGAGTGTGATATTTTATCAAGTACTGGAATGAGGAAAGTGTAAAACAGGCGTTACCTGGTGTTTAAAGAATTAATTTGGGAAATAATGACAATTTTTATTCTGTATTATGCAAATTAGAATTTCGACATTGCGATTTATTACCATGTTTATATATTTCAAAGCATTTTAAAGACAGGTGCAACTGTTATAAATTAAAGAACATTCTCAACACTGCGTGGTATGTTACTAGAATTACACGCACGCAAAAATTATATTTGGTATTTTATGAAAACGTACGTACAACGTAAAAATAGCCAAACAGTAAACACTGATTGAACACTGAACGAGTGCGAATGAATCTTACACTTCCACAGTAATTTCTTTGCAGAGTTGCTTTTATGTGAAGAATCACGTGATATAGTACACGTCACAGTCTCAGACATTGATTTATAGCGGCAAATTTGACTGTTCGCTTGTCTGGAGTGTTACGTGTCTTGTTCTTTCCTTATTGGTCTACTTCCTTCTGACTGGACCAATGACAACTCTGGTGCACTGCTACTGAGTATTTCTGATTCGTCTTTAAACAACTACGCAACCATTATCCAACCATACAGGGTGTAGTGGCTACACTGTTTTGCAAAATACGGTGGCAGGAAAGAGTCATGCAGTTTTCCAATACCTCTAATCGCTGTGACCACTTATTCTTACTATCTACTATGCTTGGAATTAAATACGAAAATTATATATCTATGGGGTTTCTATATTTTATCACATTTCATCGTATATGCAGTCACAAACCATTAATTATAAATTAAAACCCGTGCAATACATTTCTGCTCCCAATAGTCTTAAAGGACACGCTGCTTACAAAGTTATACACTGGAAACAAAGGTAAAATTAATTACTTTCCTACGTAAGAAATATATGATCATAATTAAAATCTTCAAGATATTGCTGTTATTTAAGTTAGAAGCCTTAGTATCACGAAGTAGGCAATGTTTACCCTACCGGCGTTCATGATACCGCTTTGTCTTTAACGCAACGTCATATGACGATTTTATCGGCACTAAACGTCTCAAAGAGGTGATCTATCAGCAATGAGACTCCAAGTCAGTTCAGTGTCTTGAGTCTTAGAGGTCAGGTAGAAGCGTGATATTCGTACTGTGTCGCCCTAACCGTCCCTTACTTCCAGGTCTCGAAGGAGCACATTGCATCGACCCATGCCGTTACCCAAGCAGCCTTAAGTACTTTTCTATTATGTCTGTAGGTACAACTCAAACATAAGAGTGGGAGATGACCTCAATCATTAATTTTTGTATTTTGTGTCATAACTTTTATTCTGGGTAAATTTCTGGAACTTTAACCTAACTCCGGAATAGAATACATATTGATAGAATTTTGATAGAATTTTTTGTTACAAATCGAACTGCAGGTAGAAAATTCATATTACTTTCTTAACTGCAATTCGATCTGTACCAACAGTAACGGAAAATAAAGATTTATGGTGCCTAAACTTCTGGCAGTATCTATTCCGTAGTTGGGTCAAAGCTTAAAAAATTTACCCAGAAGAAAAGTAACGTCACAAAATAAAAAAAATAATATGGTGACTATATCTCATTCTAAATGGGCTTTTATTGCGCTGGAGCAAGTTACCGCTATTATATTTCTGGCGAAATTATTTAGGGCTCATTATATTTGTATTTCTACGAAAAGAACACATATTTCAAACTATGTCGCAATAGTTTTAAAAATACTGCACGTTTATTAGATACACCTTTTATCGGGTCCCTCAAAATGGCCCTAAATGGGTCTGCCAGACTGCCGTATCTGGAAAAATTACAACCGGATTCGAAAAAACACAACTGTAGAAACAAGCGTTAGACTTTGAACTATGCTGGCAATTAATGAACCTACCCGCGCGCTATCAACCATACGTCATGTATTGCCAACTGTAGCGCAGAAACGGTGCGTTTTTGGACCTGTGTTCACATAACACTTTTTGTTTCTCTACACATGAGGATTGTTTCCCTAGAATATTGACATGGAATTTTGCAACAACCTGTACGTACATGTATGTTGGCCTACACACAGGTGAGTTGAAAAAAACCTTGTTCCCGTTCTGAGAATATAATAATGCATCTATAACTGTGGAGGTTCACAAGTCTTGACGAAAGGTAGGAGCAATAACGTAGGCAGTTGTCCTATTCAGATCCATGGTCCACATCCAACATGGATGTTTCACACAGATATGATGTACGGTCCCCACTGTGCCTACCACATCAAGCTGCAGAGACCGAAGCTGTCAACGTCTTCCTTGTCACTTTGATTTGTGAACCTCGATACAATCTGATCTGCGGTGGATCAATGCACAATGGCTCCCAGCTCCAGACACATACTTCACTGACGGTGATAACTGGGCCAACACACGTTATCTAACTTGTCAAAGTAATTCTTAGAATAATAACCTTACTACTGCTACCTGCATTGCGTTTCTTACCTGTATTTTAACGGTTTACAGTTATCTCTACTCCATAAGAAAACGTCTTACTTCTTTTACTCACATTTATATGAAAAAAAAATAACGATATTTATAAAATAAATTATTTTTTTCATTAAGTATAATTGTAATTAACTAAATCAGTTGTTGTTTATTTCCTTAAAAGTTTTTTTGTAACTATACATTTAATTAAATTATTTGTGTGTGACAGGAGCGGTAAGGGTGCCGTTGATCGACGTACGTAATGCATTATCGCCTCTCCGCTCAAGCCACTCGGATGTCGTGCAGTGCTTAACTATTATCCTTTTTTCAATATAACTTTAAGCGGTGACAACATTATTTTGTACTCCCGAAAGGTTACTGCCAAAAATTGAGGTTTTGTAGGGATGGTGGAAAGGGGGGTACAGAGCAGGGTACAGGAGCAAAAGTGGCACCGAAAAACATTTGTAAAATATTTGGTTTGCTGTTTCGCATGCTCCCGTGAAGGTTTCTACAAAATAAAATATATTTTGGAGGAGGTGGTATAGGTGGCCAGACGGAGATCCAAATAAAAAAAAGTGTGCAAAATAATAAAATATAAAAAGGGCCAATGTAACTCATACTGGTACAGCTAGTGAATTCATAAACTAGTAGGGTGAAGCATGGTTGCTATCTAAGGGAAGTTTTACGTAGCTACAACTGAACACAGCTGAGAATTACCTATGGAACTATTAGCCTGGTAGGTACACTCAAGAGCCCAATAGTGTGCAAGAGACGAGGAACGAATTCTCCAATCATACGAACTTATAGTAACAGCAAAATACTGTGATGGTTGACTCCGGCAGGCATGTTAATATCACGCGCACAGATTGTTTAGTCGCAATTAATACCGATTCCCTTGAATATATTCACGCTTCGACAATATCGTAAAATGATGAAGATTTGGTTTATTTAGTTCAATGCAACATCATTATGCAAAATTGTAATCGTAGGGCACTTTAGGTAAAAATTCATGATCTTACTGGTTTATTTTAATATAACCTGGGGCCTATCCATGATTCAAACCTGAAAACTCATAATTTGTAAACAGCTCCACGTACGTACATCGGCCATGAAGATCATTAATACCGCACTATCATTCTCATTTTGCATACGGTTACTGATACGAGTGATGTAATCACTGAAAAGGAAATGGGATATTACTCTGGTGGTTAAGTCCTTTCCGAACAAATAAAAACATTAACATAAAAGTAAGAATTTTTACAGAACTTGTGTTCCACACAGAAAACTATAATTTTTATACGGATGACGCCGTTGGTCGGCGGGTTTTCTCTGGGATCTTCTGTTTCCCCGCCATTTCATTCCATCACCGCTCCATTCTTACGTCATGTCACATATCACCAGCGCTAAAGACCTCGATGTTAAGCGCTGACCAAAAATCTCTCTCTCTTTTTTCTTAATATTTCATAGTAATTGTTTTTTGATACACATTTAAACGTATTTGTCCATTGTTGACACTGTCATCACTTTTTCTTCTTTTTAATTCAACTAATATAGAGGATAAATGCAGTACATTATTATACATTTTTGTAAAGAATAACATATTTAGAACATTAATAAAATTGTGTATCAAAGTATATATTATACGTCCTAAGTTTTAACGTCTGTTGACATCGCTTTTGATCTATCCTGCCTATTCCGAAATTAATATTTTACTTTCCACACTCGCCTAAAGTTTATTTAATATTTGTAAGAGTTAAAATCAACTTATATATTTAAACACGGATTTCGCTCGTGACCTAACAAATATTTTTAATAATAATTGAAAAACTTTGTAAAACATTTTAGTTTATTTTCTTAGATAATAATTCTGTACAGAAAGTGACTTTAAAAAACAAAAGTTTTACGATTTTATGTGGCTATTTTCTAATCCATTTTGGGAGATACACAGCGACAGATGTTAGCACATGGTACTCCACTATTACAAGTACGGACCCCTCCAACTGAATTTATTTCCAAAAGAACCCATTTCCGGAACGAGAAGGTAGTCAAAAATAGAACGTTAAACTTCGCCCGACACTGTTTACGAAATAACTAACACATTACGCTGTCAGTTACACCCCGCGACATTTGGAGATTTGAGTAATAAAGGTTTTCTATTTGTTTAAGTTGTTGGCCTCAGGATGCATACATAAGTATAGACAGGAAACTTCACGAGTTAAGATGCCTATTTATCTGACGTATTTCTCTGCGTTTGGCTCACGGAAGCAGTGGCGCAGTAAGGTTCAACTTGCCACACTCGACAGTAACAATCCGCGTCTATTCGCGGTGCACCAAACTAGCGTGCAGTGTTTTCGTTTTACTCTTTTTCGTTAAAGGACTTTAAAGGTGATCACGTGGCAAAAATTTACATTTTTATATTTGCACGAAATAGTGTTCGTTTTATAGACGTTACTTGTGACTACATTCTCTCCTTGTAATACACATTTAACTCTCATACTTTTCCCATAGCAGCATGTCAAAGTCAGAATTTGCAAGTTACAGGAGCATGGGAATAATAAAAACCAAGTTACTTACTCAAATGGAATAATTTGCACTGAAACTAGATCTTATGGACTACATGCTAAGTGATTTTAAAAAGCATAAAGAAATTCCTTTGTACTGTTTTAAAAAATCCGAAAACGATGGAAGTTTACGTCATTTATGTCAGTTACCGGTATTAAACAAGGCAAAATGACTTTGTTGTGTGCGTTTCAATATTTACGCATATTTCCCATTATATATAATTTCATTGTAAATTATTTCATTCGGGAGTCACTTGGTTTTTCGTTATTCCTATGTTCCCGTAACTTGCAAATTCTGACTTTGACATGCCACTATGGGAAGACTACGAGTGCTAAAAAATTATTACAGTTCGAAATATAGTCACAAGTAACGTCAATAAAACGAACACTATTTCGTGCAAATATAAAATTATTAATTTTTACCACGTGATCACCCTTAAAGTCCTTTGAGGAGAAAGAGTGAAAACAAAAACTGCACGCTAGCTTGGTGCACAGCGAATAGAGGCAAAGTGGTTACTGTCGAGTGTGGCACGTTGAACCTTATCGCACCACTGCATCCGTGCACCAAACGCGGAGAAATACGTCATAGGCATTCTAAGCGGTGACCCTACAATTATATTTGTGAAAAGTTTGTAGGCAAGTCCAATGTATGATTCTAGTGTTAAGTTTTACGAATCAGGGTGATGTATTTTAAGTGTCAGCAATGGAAAAAAGAAATGTTTAGCTATTTTGAGAGACATCAAACTCATTTTACTAAAAAAAAAGTGCTGCATTTTTGTTAAATTACTACTACTGTATTGATGAGCCAGTTTCAGTTAAAACCTTCGTATCTTGATTCGGTCCTTGTTTTCTTCCAGGTTTCTTATTGGTTGAGAGTTCTGATGGACGTGTATATTTAACTGTAAGCAATCTAAAAATACGCGGCAGAAATATGTACGTGATTGAAATCTAGCCTCTGCTGTAACATATTCGCGAAATCTTCCTAGCCCTACGTAGAGAAAGTTTTTTTTCCCAAATTCATTTGGACAGACGAGACGTTAGATTTAAATAAAAGAGCACGCGCTTACTAATGGTGCTTGCTACAACACAACTCAACGGCTTGGTATGGCTGGCTTGTCAACTCGACAACTCGAGAATAAAATATATAACATGTATGTATGTATGTATGTATGTATGTGTATATGAGATCGATAAACTCCTACACGGTTTGACCGATCCCCATGAAACGTGACACATGTGTATATTTTTTCATGGAGAATGTTTGTAGTTTATTAATTTTACTCTAAATCGCCACTACATAGCTCTGCCGCACATCAACTTCAATCCCGTTCAACTGATTGACACGAAAATTGGAATACGTAGATATTTGAAAAATGATAATATTTTCGCGATGTTTATTACATTAGATGTAAACCTGTAACAGGATCCATATTGTCTTGTCTAGCATTGGGAGGACACCTTCTGCCGGGTTCTTCTAGTATTTTCTATTTTCTTACATTATTTATCCAGCACACCAATCAGAAGTGCTAGGGAATATAATGGATTATTTTTTATGGGCGAGTTTGGAGAGGGACAATTTCTGCTACCAGTAGCGCTGATATCGTTATGGAGAGAACCTCGGTTGCAATACCGAACATCTTCGAAAGACGCAGTGCCGGTAGGGAATAGCCTCCTTACCTATACCAGAGCTGCTAGCGACAGAAATTGTTCCTAGACAAATAAATAATATTGCGCTTCTGTGTGTACAGTATAATTACCCTCAGTAATACGAACCACGCACGTTACTTAAAAGTTTTCATCATGAATAAATTGAAATGAGTGAGTATTTTTGAACCTTGTCAACAGACGTACGATGTTATTCAATGGTATACGTCCGTTAAAACGGTTTAAATTTTAGGAAATAATTTACTTAACTACATGCGTAAAGAAATATATTTATTATGTTTTAGTTTAAATGTTCCCTTGTGTTGAGTGAGGCTAAACGTAAACACTTAACACGCCAATTACAGATTAAGAACAGTGCTATGTTTAAAACCGACTATGCGCAAATTCTTAGTTATGTGTAAAATACCTTTAAACTTGAAACCGTGTAACAAAAATATTTTAATCCTATTCCACTGTGATGTAAATATTTAGTTTTAGTACTAGCATAATTTTACATGACTCTTTAAAACCTGAAAATCTTAATGCATGTTTTACTGATAACTTAAAATTGGCGCATAATCGGTTTACCACCCCCAAACGTTTAAAATAAGTTTGAATAAAGAAGTTCAGATTTGTCGGCCTCAACAGCCCGTACATATTCATGTTCGTATGTTAGTTGTCAAATGCAAACAGAATATCTATATTTGTTAATGATACACCGCGGTTATTTTCTTACTGGAAAGTTTGTGATGGTTGTAGCAATGCTGTAAAACTAATTCCACAATAATGATATGTGTTGCGATTCTTTGCAATGGGCTGTGACATAGTCGTTTATGGAAGAATGTTGCGGCCTTAATGTGCCAACCACGCCAAGCAGAGTTGATTTAATAGATAGAGCCCACGATTTTTTTTTGCGAAAAGGATTCTGCAACAGTTTGTTTCAATACCTTACGTGCGCTAGATATGATGGTATATCGAGAAAATTTTTAATGCCAACATACCCTTGAAAACACTGTGGTTTCTTGTGACCTATGTATGATTAAGTGATATACGTCTGACACAACATATCTGTCTACAGACCAATAATAAGCATAAAATATTATAATATATTGATCCTTATTGGCTCAGTCATATTCTTCTCAAATGCTGAACGTGCGTTGAAACCCAATAAACAGTTAAGTTTTCCCGCGATAAACAATCATCTCTACAGATCACTAACGAAACGCTAGCCCAATCACAGACAGCCCAGTTCAGAATTTAATTGAGACAGCATTCAGTGAAGAGAGGAAGTGACGCAATAATGCATAGGACCGTGAGCTCCAGCTGAAAAGACGTTGAGTCCGCTGAATGTTTATGCCTCTATATAAGAACTGTACCATTGATATACGGACAGCAATTTTACCATACATACTTTCTTATTGCTCCTATGCACGGAAGAAAATATTTTTTGGCAGTTACAAAATATTTTCTGGGTATTCACCCTGCAAAATTTATTTTGCGGTTAGCACAAAAGTACTTTGTTGACACCACTAAAATATTGTGGCCACCATAAAATTATTTTGCAATCGCTACAAAATATTTTTGCAGGGAAGACTTCCTACAGAAATTTTCTTTCTGTGCATACTGGAATGCTAAAATTACAAATATTTTTACAGTGAGATACGGCTAGCCAATCAGCGTAAAGCGGCTGTCTGTAAAAAAAATACCGTGATAGACTAAAGGTCGTTGTAGTATTGTGAAACCGGGTCTCAGGAGAACATGGCAGATAGTTGGGCGTGTACGTCATCTTGCCCAGGACAGGTGTGAGTCTATCTCCACCGTACAGAGTACACAAGTGTTGAGAGAGACACGGCACTCTATTACGAGGGCAAACATTTGCTGTCGCCGCTGGTCAGGTAATTACTCGCGTCGCCGGGTCAGGAGCCAGGGCATTGTCGTAGAATGCAAACATTGCTACACGTGTCGCCAGCAAACACATGTCCCTCAGCTAGGACATGTCTCCATCGACAACCGCCTCGACGTTCAGGCACCCATGAGTTGACTTCAGGTGTTAGTAGGACCACGAAGATTTAGGGAAAATAATTTCGCCTCAGTTTGTTACAGTGCCTTACGTGCACATCTGCAGTTCTACTCCATGATAGTCAGTGATTGGATGTTTAAACTCTCACGTGACTTGCGGTTCTATACCTGTAAATTATAGACAAAGAATTGTATTGTTGTAGGTACTATACTTCTGTTAAAATAGGGACGACAGTCCAGTTTGACTGTCAGTACCACGGTCGTAGAAGAACAGGTCTAGACACTCGCCTATCTACCAATGTATTTTCCTTGACCCCCTTGTTATTTGGCTGTAGTTCACCAAGTTACCGTGAATGTAGTACTTTCTGGCGCTGTAATCCGGACGGTCGGACTCAAACTCCGCCCACTTTCTTCCGTTGTTAACATTATAAAGTAAATAAAGATTTCTGGAGCCATGATTTTAAATTGTGAGCGAAGGAAGTATTTCATACATTGATAAAAATTAAGTTTTGATAAATGTTTTCCTTAGTGGGAGGGAAGTGGGCGGAGTTTGAGTCCGACCGCCCTAACTGCAGCGCCAAAAACGTATAGCATTATAGGTAACTTGGTGAACTGCAGCCAAACAACAATGGGGTCAAGTTTCCAGGCGAGTGTCCAAACCTGTTCTTCTACGGCTGTGGACGGATGTACTGACTGGTTCATGTCTAGAACATATCATGTGATGATGATTTGTTGATTTAATTCTATTGTCTTGTATTCTCACCGATAACCACAGCGTAAGCAAATAAATTTCAATTTACAGGATTTACAGAAACGGCCGTATAACAAATAAACACGCCACGTGAATCCTGTACTCAACTACAAATGAAAATTTAGGTGGCAAAATGTTGTAGGACAACATTTTACTCGCACAATGTGGCAACATAGCACGGATAGTCCCCTCTTGCGCTTCTCGCCCAGGAATTATTTTATGTATGTTACTTCGAGTAAACGTAGAGTAATATTTGGACGGCTCGGGATTTGAACCTGACCCACAATATGATGGTCAAAACAAGAGTAGTAAGATATCTGTGTAGCGAAAGAGGGAACTATCCGTTCTATGTTGCGACATTTTGTACGTAAAATGTCATCGTATAAACTTTTGCCATTATCATTTTCGTCTTCGATTTAGCCCATAATTCTCGTGGTGTGCATATCAGACAACCGATTATGGACATTCTTTACATTTGTGACATTAATTCTGGCCATGGACATATATACCTTATCATGGAACGCTTATATGACTCATTAAGGACTACGCACTGGTATACCTCATTTTGCGGACCATTGCTATATGTATGATTTTAATATTGTATATAAATTATTCAAAATATATATGATATATACAATATTGTAAACCTGTTTTCTATTTAAATTATAATGTCGTCTGACAAATCGATATTGGCTTCGACTTAGGCACTCCAAAAAGCTCTGCCTAAGTTCTATTTCCACCCAATTCGTATCTTACCGCAGGTAATGGCTGACGAGGGGTAATATCTAACCTTTATGGACACGTCACTTTATGTTTGCGCGTGTAAGATAATTTGTATAGTTGGTGGGGGTATTTATAGTTGCATAAAAAAGTTAGTCAATTATATAAAATGCATACATGTCGATTTAAATTGATTTTATTTCAGTAGCGGTACATTTATAGAAGTAAAATACACGCAACTACATTAGGTAGGTTTGTTGCAAACCTTACAAGTAGTAAAGCAACTATTGTTAATGTAACATTATATGCAATATCGACTGGTGATATTTTTCAAAGGTTGGATGTTTAGTGCCTACTTTATCCCGAACGACCTATGCTGATAGTATTCATGCATGTTGCCGTCTTGTAATGTCTGCGGTCCAGCATGAAAGGCCGTGTGAAGACTTGTGAGAAGTACGTGTATGTTTTCAGCACTGCCGCACGACGGGCCTACAATTGAAGGTGTCCTGCCGTCCTACATCGTCGGCAGCTACGTCAGTGCCAACTGCACATCTTTCCGCTCCTACCCGTCCGCCACAATGTCCTGGTACATCAACGGCATCAAGGTAAGTCCGCTGCTCTCACATGTCTAGTACAGCTGTTCAGATACACCGATATCATCAAGTACTATATAAATAGTACATGGATGTTTTCCGGCGAGGTTAGCCGAGGGCCAGGATAGCAAACACCGAGCTGCAGATTTATAACCACCGATAATGGTGTAGCCTCTCGCTCACCAGGGGGATTATGCTCGAGTTTTCAGTCGCATGCGAGTTGGAAGCCGAGTGGTCGTTTTCAGAACATGGAGATTGTTTCATCGTTCGGCGATTAATTCATTTAAGTTAAAATCGAAAAAAATCTTTCTCCAAGTCCTAAAAAATACCATTCGGCTTCTAAATCGCATGCGACTGAAAACTCGAGCATAGGCCCCCGGGTTCGATCTCCGGCTCCGGCCGTCATGGTTTTCCGAAATCACTCCAGGCGAATGCTGGGATGGTTTCTTCAACAGGCCATGGCCAATTCCTTCCCTCTTCTCCCCCTGTGTTTCTCTACCAAGGCCGTGTGCTGTTCGATGACACGTAAAACGTCTAAATAGTAAAATAACTACGCTCCTGTAGGCGTTGCTTACTCCAGAGGATGAGATGAAATGAGGTACTACCATGGAGAAGCATCAGAATAAGAATGGCGGGGAGAAACTGGAGATCTCTGAGAAAACCCAACGATCAGCGACATCGTCATGCACGATTCCCAAATGCGAAAATTCAGGGCCCGGCCCAGATATCCTTGGTGGGAGTCGAGTGGCCTGACTGCTCAGCCACTGCGAAACCTACGAAATATCCATTTTTCAAAGTTAATAAATCCCTTAACTTTGACTTTAAATTCCCATCTAAGAAGTTGGAAATTTATAAATTTCTTACCCGATCATTACAAATATTCCCCTTTAGTAACATTCGCAGTATAACTTCTGGAAAGGAATTATAATGTCCACGTTATGAACACCATAAATATTGATCCTTGTCCATACAATTCAACATGTATAACAGATAATTGATAATTGGTTTTAATGTTGTCATCAACAGTTATGATTTTAAATACTGAAACATTTCATCTGTAAACGTGTATACAGCTGTACCAGGGACATTAAGTAAATCGGTTATTTTTTTAAATGAGGAAGACTGTTCAACTTTTTAATGTTATCGAAGTTTTCGATATTAACAACATTTCCAAATGTCACCATGTTCTTAAGAATGCGTGGTATATAATTCAGCGCATAAAGCATTAGTTCAAAATTGTCAGTTTCTCGAAGCCAATTTGCGCAAATAAAAAAAACTACAATCTCAGACAATAGTTTTTGGCAAGTTTCTGAGCAAGCATTTTTCTCGAGTAAAGTATATCTGAAGAACAATCTCCGACACCGAAATCTCGTACATTTAACTGCGGCGCAAGAGATCACACTTATAAATGCATCATTCCGGGTAAATGTTTGCTAATAAGTTGGCAAATATAATTATTAATGATTGCTGTTTTGTAATATTTCAATATTGACTTTCAATGAAGTGTATATGTCAATTGTGTAATTCAACGCCTGTTTATCTACCAGGCCCTCTTTATACCACCGTGTACGATGATGTGTAAATCATAAGTATCTTCATAAATCATTAGTAGGGAAAGGAATATTTCGCGAGTTCAATGATATGTGTGTTAGACTCCATTGTCCTATATACACACAAGCCCCGACCATTTGTCTACTAGCTGCTACTCACTGGAACAAGGGGCCGCGGTGGCCGAGGGGTCAGACCTCTCGCCTCCGCCAATGCGATCGTGGCTCGAACCCGGCGGAGTCGGTCCACGGATTTTCGCATGTGGGAATCGTGCCGGACGATGCCGCAGCTCAGTGGGTTTCATCGGGGATCTCCCGTTTCTCCCGTCCCTTCATTCCGGCACTGCTCCATACTCACGTCATGTCACCCCCACCAACGTTAAAGACCTAGATGTTGAAAGCTGACCAAAATATCTCACTCACTGGAACAACAGAAATTGAACGAATATACGGGACATGAATACGCATAGGACAATGGATTCTAGCCTGCAGGTCATATAACTCGCTAATTGTTACTTTCCCTAGCGACGTCAGTTACGTCAGAGCTGACGTAGGTAGAAGCACAGTTGGCTTCCTTCTTCTTACTTGAGCGTGTGTCTTGACAGCAGACAGTTGTGCGGGTCGGAGTAAAACTTCGATTAAACTACCAAACGCGATTTTAGGCAATTTGAGCAGCTTAGCATAGTCGAGGGGTCACAGTTGATATTCATTCGTGCGTGCGTGGAACAGCAACAGTGCAAGGAAGCTCCTTGACGTCTTCAACTAAGGTAAGCGAAATGGCACGTCCATTTAACCAAGGTCGGGTAGGTAGCAATGGTACCATCATAAGAACTTTTCAGTCGTTTGAGAGTATTCTATATCAGAAAATTGTATATTAGAACCATGTTAGTCAATTTTTTGAACAAAAAGTTACCAGTACACTTTTTATCTCATTTATATCCTACTCGATATAATTTAAACAAACATTTACCAATTCTCCTAGTTCATAAAACAATTTCTCAAAGATAATCCACATTATTTCTTTCAAAAATTTTAGCAATTCTTCCTGAAAATATAAAAAATAAAAAAATAAACAAAAAAAATATACATTTATTGATGGTTAAATAACATAACTGATGAAGATTTGTCTTTAATATTTAAGTAGTATTTTTACTGTAGTTAATTATTTCTACATTCTTTATATTTCAAATTGTTAAATACGATCTGTATCTAACAATATCTATTTTTTTTTTAAATTCATGCAGCATTCAATTTTTGTTCTCAAATTAATGTATACCAGATGACAAGTTTTCTTACATAATTAACCGCAGCTATAGAACATAATTTGTCTAGTAGCACTCACACACAAGCTTTGCTTATGTGAGTGTGATGTCTTCCATTATATAAAAATTATTTATGTACAGTGCTGTAATCGGTATATGGAAATAAAAAAAAGTATTATTATGTTCAGAAAAGAGACGTGACCGTCTCGCCATAATCATAGGCAAAGTCGACATTTTATATGACAATTACGTCGACTTGCATCTTATTCTTTGTGCCAATGACACGGTCGAGAATGATTCAGGTGAACCATGCGAAAGTCGGTTGCGACGTAAGATTGGCCTCTTAAAGTCCTTTTTTTTCCACACACATCACGTGACTATGCACAAAGAGCTCCCATGCAATCGTTATAAATAGATGACTAACGAAATCTCGCACTTTATCCACAGAGTTGTTGATAATTTAGAAATTATGTTTGATATTTATGTAAAAATTTTACATTCCTGCTGAATGGCGCTGTATATTAAACTTTTTGAACGCATTACTTGCCCAAAAAAATTTTTTTTTTTAATTAAAAAATCCGAGCGAGGCAGTGCAACGGTAATCCTTTTGACTCGCATTCGAGAGGACCCGGGTTCGATACCCGGCTCCGGCCATCCTGATTCGGATTCCCATGATTTCCCTAAATTGGTCCAGAAGAATGCTGGGATGGTTCCTTAACACAGGCCATGGTCGACTCCTCTCCCAGCTGTTGTCATTGTACCAAGTGTGTGTCATCGTCTATAATGACCTCGCTGTAGACAAGACGTAAAGCCCACTTAAGCGACATTAAATTTTAAAACGATACATTATACTTGTTTCATTAATAATTATGCCATTGAAAAGACCTTGTATCATTTTGTCATTTAAAAACGTATTGCATGGATAGCATGAAAACCTTCTCCAATAAAAAAATACATATGTGCCCCCTCGAGTTTCGTCGTGATCGTTCAAACGGTGTCGATGTTCAACTATTTCATATATACGTAACAATATATATATATATATATATATATATATATATATATATATATATATGTGTGTGTGTGTGTGTGTGTGTGTATGAAGTATGTATTAAAGGCTAGTCCGCAGGTCGGTGAACTTCCGAATATTTTTCCCGATGTCTATATTATGGATTTTTTTTTTGTTTTAGTTACAGGCCTACTCTACGACCGTAGGCATCTTGATGATATTAGTCTAAGCACTTCAAACCACGCTGTTCTAGACTTGTTAGAAATATAATATCGTAGTGTTTTGACACTTTTTTTAACGTAAGAATAAATGCCTAGACATTTATTTACGTATGTTAGCTGAAAACCTTAAAATTTAACTTTTAGAGCCGGTTAAAAATTTATTTGGCCGAAAACCATATGAATGCACCATTTTCTTTGTCATTGGTCTCTGCTATTGTGAAAGAGTTTTGCTAAGTATCTGAAAACCCTCAGCCAATCTAAAGGCCCAAGTACTAGGAAGTAAACAAACAAAATCGTCTAAGCTAGCTAGAATCAGCTATCGTCAATATACAAACAAAATGCCTAAATGTGTGTACAGAATGTATGTACTTAAAGGTAAATTCAATAATAAAGGTGATCCGGGTTTGCTTCCAGGCGGGGTCATCATGGATTTTCACATATGGGAAATATGAGGCACGTTGCCGTTGGCCGGCCTATTTTCTCGGGGATCTTCCGTTTCTCCCTCCTCTCTCATTCCGTCGCTGGTCCACTCTCATCTTACCCTCACCTTATCCATTCTTCGGGCCGGAGGGCGACAGGCCTGTCTCGCTAGTCGAGCAGCCGGCCTTCTCTCGTATAGTATGACTCTACCAGAAAGCGGGAACACATGATGGTTTTTAATTTTCAATTCAAATATCGAACATTTTGTAAATATTTCTTTGATTTTTAAAATCTTAGACCTAGTTTGGGTACCTATTTTTAGAATTTAAAATAATGAGAGGATCATTTAATACATTTTTACAATGGCGAAAACAATACCTTTAAACTATAAATGATGTATTTTTTTAATTTGATAGTATTGTTGAAGTCTTCTGTGTTATGTTTTATTTCTAGAGCATAAAAATTTAATAATAATTTTCAAACCAATAATTTGATTTAATAAATAGGAAGAATAATATCATATGAAATTTGGAATAAAAATGTTATGCCTTGTGTTAATACATTAATTTCCCGAAAAAAAAAAAAAACCTTTCGTCACGATCTATAACATTTGCTTAAAACGTTGATGTATAACAATAACGTACATATTTTGCAGCGTAACATAAAATATCGGTAGATATAGGCTATTTACGCCACTATGGTATGCTTCTGCGTCTGCTAAACCAAGTGTAGAGAAATTAAGCCTGCAAATATGAAAGTTAAATATTAATATTCTTACTCCAATGTAAAATGTTCGCGAAATATATTCAAAAGTGAATCAACCATTAGTTGTGAAATGGGCACTCACTCTGATAAACATCTCTTTATTAGCAAGAAGAGTCTTGAAAAATAACTGTTTGAAAGAAGAGATATAGCATTTATGTTTTAAAACCTGTGATATTTCCTCGCAAAGTGGGCGCGGTCTACCACAATTTTCATCATCATTATTTCATTCTTTATTCGTATCATTTTCTTATTTTAGTCACAAAATGTGACTAAATTTGGCTCTTATGAAATTGTTTTACTACGCGAAAACTATAAGTGATAAAACAATTTCATAAGAGCCAAATTTAGTTACATTTTGTGTCTAAAATAAGAAAACAAAATCTGGTACATAAAAAAAATAAAAAAATGGTGATGAAAACTGCGGTAGACCATGCTCTTAAACTGACCGGCTAGTTATTGAAGTCACGGCCTGTGGTACAGAAGGCTATATATATATATGGTTGTTAGAGTCGTATGCTGAGAAGAAGCCAGCAATAAATACTGTTGGGAAATTTGCTTCGAGCCACATAAATCTACTGGTATGATATATATGCGATCGTTTTACAGTTTTGGGAGCACGTAACTCAGCGAAACTGCGCTGTTATCTTTCGGCGTATCGATTCAGAGCAATTGCACACACGGGCTAATTTTCTCACGACGTAAGGCAAAGCAGTAATGGCCTGCTGGAAATGCTGCTATATTACGGGGGAAAAAATCTAGGATCATGTTGGTGAGGTGGACAGGCAACTCGCCTCCAACCGAGATTATCCTGGTTCGATTCCGGACAGGTTCTTTCTCGACTTTGGCTTGCTGGAAACGTAGTGGACTTTGCCGTTCGCAGGCGAGTTTTCTGGTGGTGCTCCGGTTCCTCCCGTCCTTGCATTCTGTCGCTGCTCCGTTCTAGCCAAACACCACTCTTCCTCTACACTCCAGAGGCGTGGATAGAAACTCACGAGCTTGTATTTTACATTTTTTTTTTCGCTCCAAAATGCAGTGTATTTTTTGCTACCGTCCGCTTACCCTGCTCGACAGCATGCAGGGTAGTGGTGAGTTGATCGAGAAGCTGTGAGGTGAACATTTGGTCACGGGAATGTTGATTCCACTATGCGTTGGAAAGAAATGTGTTCTAATGGAAGACTTTGACACAAGGGAACATTCTGCCACTAGCTGCGCTGCTATCGCCGACGGGTATAAAAACATACGAAACCATAGTAAATTTATATTTAACTTGGCTTGCAAAAAAAAATAATTCATTTAATTCGATTTTAATGCTATGACCCATAATTTCTACTGCTTTCAGGACAGTTATTTTTTTATTCCTGAATGATAGTAAATTCAGAAAACCTGTTGCACATTATTCTTATAAATTGTTTTTTTATTTTGCAGTGTAAATTTTTCTGCCCAAAAAATTAGACAGATTTGGCTAATTAGTTCAATTATGGGAGTTTCCTCAATAGCATAATTAGCTGAATCCTTTCTGTATTTTGTCTAGAAAAGTTGGTTAATATAGTTTCGACTGTTTTTTTAAAACAAAATTGGGACATTTTTTTATACCTGTTCTTGTTTAGAAGGACGGAAATTATTATCATATAAGCAGTAGAAATGAGTGAGAAACAAGTCAATATCGGCTTTTAAATTATCAACTTCGTGTAACTTCAAGAAAGCGCTGTGATTGGTTAATTTAACGCTATGCCGATACTAGCACAACAGATGGCAGAAACAGTCCTTTGCCAAAGTCTTTATAACCTGGTATAGAATAAACCTCTGCGCTGGTTACGTTTTGTACGCCAACCAGAAATGTTCGCTTACCTACTGTTTACTTGCGAGCTTTCATATACGTCGTTCGAAATAAAGTGAGCACTAGAGATTTAATCTCTGGAAAAAATCACTAGCCGTTACTGCATATAATTAAACATTAACTACAGTTATCTTAGTGTTTGTATAGTTGGTAGTGAAATACCGGATATAGTTCCGTGAATTTTCTTATTTAAATGCTACAATACTTAAATAAAAACCACTAATTCCTACATATTTGTGTTTTATGTAATTAATTAATAAACGTTTTTAGATCAAATGATATAGGTTCCTACAGACTGCACAACTGATCTCAAACGCGCAAACATTAAGTGACGTGTCCAGAGAGGTTAGATATTTCCCGTCGTTAGTTGCTACGCGCGGAAAGATACGAATTAGCTGAAAATATAAATTTATGAGGGCTGTTTTGAGTGCTCAGTTTATCCTGAACCGCCAATAAACGCCTGTGACCTCGATATTTAACAGCCCTGCCTACCCAACAGTCCTAATACAAGCAACGATAGACGTGTTAAGGCCTCGATCCCTAGTTTAGCAGTGGTTTCCTAAATATTTTTTGTAACGCAAATTAATACATATATCAAAAATTCCTTTGGCAGTTTTAACACTTATATATCAACGGTTTTATTTGAATTTTTCTGTTGCAATACACTAAACAGATTTTTAGGTATTTGCCTCCGAAATAGTACACATTTTGTTGTGAAAATTAGCCAAAATGAAGCAAAATATTTTTTTCTCCGCAAACGGTACATTATTTAAAAAACTGTCTGGCAAAATTGTGTATCGTATGACTGTACACCGTCTCAAATTTTTTCAAAGCATTTGGTCAAAATAATTTGAGTTATTTGCAATTGTTTGAATTAAAGGGGTAACATGGCCTTAAATAATATTAGACAATCTCGGTATTTTTCGAATTTACACGTAAGCCGCCAGCGACTTTTTTGCTCATCTCGGCGAGGTCTACATTGCTGTAGTATATTGAAGAGCTATTTTTAAATACCCTGAAAACTGCGAACAAATGCTTATTTTCGTTTTCAAAAAACACTCGAAACAATCATCAAATAAAAACGTTTCCTATTTTATTATCGTGTATCAATCGGTATTCTCCTCTTCTTAGTGCAGAAAAAGGGCTCTAATTCGAAAGCGATGTTATAATAAATGGCTGAGCATCGTCTAATATAATTTAGCAGCCAACCCCGTGTTTGTTCACACCATGGTTCTCAGGAAGGATGTCCAAGTGGGGAAATTTTTCAATTTTATATTTGTATGAAATGTTGTTAGTATCTACAAAAATATGTCGTAGTCAGTTTTCCCATAATGGCATTTCTAGTCTGTGCATGTAATTACGTCATACAAACCACGGAAACTAGTAAATAATATGAAATGAAGTAATTAAAACTACAACTACATGTCCCGTGCTACAGCTTGAGGCATGTAAAATCCGACTGCAAAAATGTTTAGAATTTTAGAATTTTTTTGTTACCTTTAGCAATTTATTTTAAATAAAAAGTATTTTCTTCAAGGCGTAGACTCTTGACATGTATTTTTGGTATTTTTTTTATTTCACTAGGTTTATTAGTTTATAGGTTTTGTATGAAGTAAAAATATGCAAATTTTGACTTCGAAATATCTGTGTGGGAAATCAGGCTGAGCTATAGGCCTATATTTAGATTTTTTTTTTTTTCGTAATAGGAAAATATACTCTGAAGTAATTTCTACAAAACTTACCCTATTTTATATAAATATCAAAATATGACTTTCCCGCACATGATCGCCCTTAATCACTGACTTAAATATTTTTTTCCCTTTTTACAAAAAAAAATGTATGCTAACATCCATGTACAGAATTCAACCGAAATAACTATATTACATACAAAGTCCCGAAATGTTTTCATACCGATCTTCGTTCGTCTAAATTAATTTTTCCTGACGTCTAGTTTAGAGCTTGATTATTACTTACTCCCTGTGCTTAGTGTACTTAATACTAAATAAAATTAATGGCCATAATACACAGCAAATACAGTTTTTACGAGAAAATTAATATCTCGCTTTACGACAAAGTTTAGCGTAAATTCATATCGTTCGTTTCACTCAATTTTTTAATGTATGCTTGACTTTAATGAAAACACAGTTTCCTTCATTATATAGGAAATATCTTTAAAACAAAAATAATTACTTCAAACTTTTTTTTTACTTTACCGTAAAGATGTCTGCTGAAGTGTTTTAATAGTCAACACAATATTTGCAGTCATTATCATCTAATTTAAATAAAAATGTTATTTGCTATTATGCTACATTTCAGCGGTTAATTTAAAACAAAATAACAATGGGCCTATCCTTTGCCGTAGAAATGTGTCTGTGTTGCGATAAGGTGTTTTAAGCGTAATTTTTTTGGTTATGCGCGTTTTTTACATTGAATTTTAATTTTCTAAAAAAAAAAAAAAATAAATAAATAAATAAATAAATGGACGTCTTTATTTATGAATATTTAAACTTTATTATATTTATGGCTGTATCATTATATTTACCATCCTTTCTACACGCTAGTACTTTATCGTGTGTAATTTGGTTTATAATACATTCTTGACTGAAAATAATACAACTTTTTGGAGATTAACGTTAAAAAATACACGAAAAATTCTGTAGATGATGCTTAATTACACAGACCTTAGCTGAAAAACAATTGTGGAGTACTAAGACTCTCTACTTCGAGGAGAAATAGGGTGGTGTGTTTTTATTCTTTCAAAGTCTGTGTAAACTGCGAGTATTGTTAGTTTTCACAGATGTAATATTCATACGGTTTTCAGTTATATATTGGCTAGGGAATCACCTCACAGCATATGTACATGTAGTTCAGAAACATTCTGCATATTTGTTGACTACCAATGGTTCTATTTTTTTTTTTTTTTCGGGCCTAGTCCGTTTTTCTGTTGCTGTGTGCTTCCAGCAACTTGGCAACATCCGCTCGCAATTGAGTACATCAGGAACAATGTTCAGTTAGTGGACGTCTCTCGTTTCAAAGTACGTTGAGAGATGACAGAATAGCAGGGACAGAGGGGAAGTGTGCTCGGCGGGCGAGTCTAACACAAGGCGCGGTAGAAGCTGACCACAGCGGCGGACATGACGCCACGGCGGGGTGGATGGTCTTGTTGACGACGTCACGGCGTCACAAACAAGACGCCCCATGGCGACGTCAGATTAGCTGCTTTGTGCACGCGTCACTGACCTCTACCCCAGGTAGACGACCAGCGCATGTGTTGTACGCCTTCTCTACCTTCATCCTGGTGTACTGTCACACATACGTCTGTCCGACATACGAGATACAGGACATCTCTGATAATAGGGCTTCGGTTTACACAGGATAATGGATTCTAGCATGTTAGTCGTTGAACTCGTGAAATATTCCTAGCCCTGTTCGTAAGTACTTCAAGTGCGCCTCACAAACTTTCTGTCAACAGAAGAAGTCAGAGAAGCACATAGCATCTTAAGAATCTAGCCTTTTGTCATATAACATCGCTAAATGTACAGTCACCATGTATAGCATATTTTTTAAATAAAACTTAGAAGCACTGATTTAAGTGCAGTGTGGTTTAAACATAACAAGCCTCACACGCCACATAAACGTTCATGCTCTGCACGAGGATTTCTCTTCACTGGACATAAGTAGTCATCCGAGAAATTTCCGTTTTCTTTTAGGCTCACACTAGACTTCAAACAACTGCATTTCGTGTCACTTTGACAATTAGGAGGGCCATGAACTTCTCGAGAAAATAATTTTGCCCCGCATTGTTTCAATGCCCTTACGTGCACATCTGATGTTGTGCTTCATGGTTATTGGCAGTGTGTCTTTGTGAAGTGACGTATCTCATTTGTCTGTGCCAATTATGATAAGGTTACAGCAACGCCACACGTCTGTTATTGGCGGATGTCTACTCAAGACACGTTATAGTTGAAACATCCTATCACTGACTGGATTTATTTACTTGGACATACTCCATTGCGAAATAAATGACTGTCAAAAGAAAATTAAAAATAAGACAAGAAAACATAAATAAGCATAATCTGTTTATTTATGTTTTCTTGTCTTATTTTTAGTTTTCTTCTGACAGTCATTTATTTCGCATTGGAGTATGTCCAAGTAAATAAATCCAGTCATGCACTCCCATTGCACAGTTCTTTCAAAGATCATATCCTATCACTGACTATGAAGAAGAATTACATATGTAAACGTAAGGCAGTAAAACAAACCGGGACAAAGTTCTTTTCGCGAAATGTTCATGGTCCTAACAATTAATGCTTGCCTTATTAGTATGGCTAGGAAGATTTCGCGAGGTCAACGACCAACTTGCTAGAATCCACTATCCTGTGTATAACGAAGTCCTGCCATTTGTCCATTACCTGCTACTCATTCAGACAGCAGACAATGAACGAATAGACGGGGCTTGAATATGTATAGGATATTGGATTCTAGCATGCAGGTCATTGAACTCGCGAATTATTCCTAGCCCTACTTATTAGAACACATATTTGAGGTCGCTGAGCGGATAATAAAGAATGGTCCGATCACGTGGTGCATTCTTCCACTAAACTGCCAAAGACAGCTGGTGTACGTTTGAATACACATAGGCCTATCTTAAGTGGTCGGTAAGAAGGTTGTAAGTCTAATTATTGCATACTGAGACTTGTGCTGTTCTTGTAGCATTTGATACGCGTTTAATAGGGTATATTCTCGTCACATTAACATCTAGGTTTAACCCTGCTTTCCGCCTTCAGTTAATGTGAAGAAGTGAACAAGTCTCAATGCTAGAGACATGCAAAATTCGCGTTATTTACTGACAGCTGACTAGACTCCAAGTGACTATAGGCTCGTTCGACGTCTCCCGCTGGCTGATATTGTCCTGACTTGCCGCGGAGAATGCTTACACGGTAGAGAGGCCAATCTGTAACGCACGTAAATGACAACACGAAAAAGTTCGTGGCCATTAGAATCGCAAATAATGCTCTTTTATGTATAGGAAAGTGAAGTTTAGTCTGTTATCAAATGATATCGCGAATTTTGCAAGTCTCTACTCATTGCACATAAAAAAAAATTGTGTAATTTTACACGAATTTACGTGGCAGCACAATCTCCACACATGTTCATGTAATTTTACACGACTTATGTCCATGTATTTTTACAGTACATAACGGTAAAAACACAAAAAAAAATACATGTATAATAACAGTGCTACGGCACGTGTATTTTAACGAAATGATGTGTTAAATAACCCGTACTTCAAAGGAAATAAAATTAAAATTAAATAAAAACATAATGCAGTATCTTTGAAGTTGACTGGCAAACTGGTGCAAGATTTTGAGTTTTCTGGAACCGTAACGTGAGTTCTACCTGTAAGATTTATTAACTACTGAAGCGATTCATAACTTATACATTATCTCGGATAACTAACGAAAATTTCTGACCCTGTGAGGATTCGAACCCACGAACATAGACTAAGCAGACAACGACCGTAACCATGAAACCACAGATAGTAGTTAACCAATGTAGTTGGTGATATGGGATCCATTCATTCCAGTCTAAACAGCCATCTTAATTAGTTGTTTTCGGCATTTATTTACTGGGATTATTTTTGCAAGCTGTCCTAATGCGCAAGGGAAAACCCTCTTTCTTACCACGCGAATATTTGCTGAATTGTGCAACTAATATATAGCACGGCCTAATAATTGGGCGACGGTCAAGCTTATTATACCAAGTCAACTGCCGTATTGAATATGTATATTTCAATTAAGTTTATACATTTTTTTTGTAAAATTACCAACTTCATTAGGGAAAATATTTTTGAGACGAACACAGTAAAATTGGAGTAAAGTTGGAGTTTGCGGCAACAGGTTTTGCACACGTTTAACTGTAAATCTACGTAAGAGCCACATCGTAATAAAATATAATAAGTTTAGGTGTTAGTAAATACTTTTTATACATATGTGAACATGTATGTACGTCAGAGATGATAAAATTGTTAAAGCTTTCTGTTTAAAAATACGCTTAAATCGTTTACTTGATATGATACTATACCTACGTAAATCGCTCGAGTAAATTTAGAAGTATTTTGCCGTTTCAAAACTGCACTGCGAAACAATCATTTTTACATTTAAATCAGTGTATTTATACACAAACAGTGCGGTTATAAAACACAAAATTACGTGTAATATTACAATATGTGACTGTATTTCTACACGTACATTCAAAAATGTATATTTACATCAACTTTCTAGTAAATTTGTGTATACATTTGTGTTTTTTAATCAAATATCTGTACATATTTGGGATCAGCAAGAACAATTGTGTATAATTATACTTACTGTACTTGTGTTCTGTAATTACACGTACAAAAATGTAAAACTACCAGCTATTTGTACGTGTATTTTACACATTTTTTACAGAGCATATTCACATGGCTTGTGGCCTTCTTACCACCCACCTAAGATATATTCTTGGAGACTAGACTATAGGACATTGAACCCACGAATGTTTCCAGTCTGTAGACATAAAACGTTATTAAAACTGTACAAAATGTGTTCGCTTGTATAGGCCATGTACTATTACTATATCCTATTGATCACAAGTGTGACAAGGTTACTATATCCTGATAATAATTTTAACACTGTTCTAGCTGAACTCACGATATTTTTTTAAATAAATGCATGCAGTTGAACTTTTAATGATTTTTTTCAATGGTGCTGTCCTGACAAACTGAAGTTTTTTACGCACTTATATCTAACAAAACAATTCACTTTGTCATATTCAGTACCATCAATAAAGGGTGTGATAAATGATCCTAAGGGAAACATTTTGTGACTTCGCTGCCAGATTTGTTCCTTTAGGTGTCATGAACTATGCCACGTGGCAGCTTGTGACTCGAAAGTTCAGTATGCTTTGATTGGTTCTTCCATGCTACATAGACTACAAGTTTTTATTGTAAGACTAAAGAAAGGTTCATTGAAGTGTGGCCTGTGTAGTACTCCGGAATAGCCATCAAAATGTTGAGCTTCCTTTCGAAATTGCCGGAGAAAAGAGGCACCGATTGATTTTTCTGCGAGCTTCATTTGTTCAGTGCAGCACAGCCACGAAAGTCCTTTTGTCAGACGGACATCAAATAATTCTCTAGTGATTGCTACTTCAGGCTATGAAATCGATTATATTTCTCCCTGCGGTGCCTAACGATCATCGACACAGAAATTGCCATTTTTTTAAGGTTCGTAATCCGGTAAACGTTAGCTGAAGCAGACTTTGGAATCACGTTAGCATCATTCCGCAGTCGGAACTCGCCAGGAAGATAACGAATCAGAGAATCCCGTCACGTGCGAATATTTCATCCTCTGGCCACCAGTTAACGAGTTTCAGATTTTTAAACAGATTTACGGGAGGAAATGGAAACGTTCATTAATACCCTTTGAGCTTTCGGGTAATGAAAGAAGCTAATTCTAAAATTTGGATCGACGAAAGCACAAAAAAATAAAAAGGAATATGGTCTACCTTTAGTTGTAAAAGGTCACATTTGTAATTGTAATCAAATTGGAAAACCATTTTTAACTTCCTCAGTCCAGCATTAATTTATAGCTTTGCGTATTTCAAATGAAATATACTTTATCAGTTCTGTACCTGAACATTCCTACTAATTATTCCGTAACTGCGACCAATATTTTTGGGGCATATTTTTCAGGTAATCAAATCACAAACCGTTCATGATACACAGCACACGGAAGGGTTATTAACGAAATTCACACAGAATAAATTGACCCTAAAAGCTAACGAGTCACGTTTTGTACAATTACGACCATGAATTAACATTATTTTCAACATGTTAACTATTATCAAATATATTGTAGAATCGTATAACATTTTAGAGTCAGTGCATGTTTCCAAAGATTGTAACATGTTGCTGTTTATATAACTGGACAACGATAGTTAATAAAAATGTTTAATCTGTTCGCAGACGAATCACAATTATTTTTGTATTTGCATACCACAATCTGATTGACACAATAAAATGGGAAAATTTCAGTGACGAAATAAGAATCTGGACACCTATGTAAATTAAACTTTCCCACGATAAATCACTCTCTATTAGAAAATGAAGAAATACAGGGGTTTATGATACATATTTAAAATAAATTTCTAATTGCTCTACTACTTACTTGCTCATCTCAAAATATCGAATATTTTAATTTTAACACTCCTATCGTACATTTAAAACTGTTTTGACTACCGGATTTCTGCTTCGCCCACTTTAAAATGCTAAAGTTCGATAATGTAGACAGTACTTTTATTTTTGCAACAAAAAGTTCGAGGTAGTTACGTGTGGACTGCATCAGAGAGAGAGAGAGAGAGAGAGAGAGAGAGAGAATGAGAGAGAGAGAGTTAGATCGAGCTATGAAATAAGAAACAACTATAGGTCATTCGCGATAAAGTGAGTACTAAAAATTTAACCTTTGAAAATATAACTAGCTGTTACTGCATATAATAAAACAGTGGCAATAGTTGCCTTCCAGCTTGTATGGTTGGCAGCGAATTACTGTGAATAGTACCGCGTATTTTCCTACTTAAATAAAACAATACTGAATTAAAGTCAATTGAAAACGGTATATTTGTACTTTATGCAATGTGTTACAACATGATTTTATCTTGTACGTCGATTTTACATTGGAGTTCATAAGTTATTAGTTTAGGGGGGTTTCACTCAGATGGTAGCTACACTGTGGGTTTATTTAGATGTTATTTAGGGTTAAAAGACTAAGAGACAGTAATGGTTGAACGGGCATTTACTATACTACAATGGCAGGTACTCTGAATACAAACTAAGT